>JAUZTB010000079.1:18066172-18076239 GCA_034780895.1 Rhynchobatus australiae
AGGTTGGGAGAATGGGCAAAGAAGTGGCAGATGGAATACAGTGTAGGGAAGTGTACAGTCATGCACTTTGGTAGAAGAAATAAAGGCAGAGACTATTTTCTAAACAGGGAACGAATTCAGAAATCGAAGGTACAAAGGACTTGGGAGTCCTGGTGCAGAATTCTCTGAAGGCTGACTTGCAGGTTGAGTCAGCAGTAAGGAAGGCAAATGCAATGTTGGCATTCATTTCAAGAGGACTGGAATATAAAAGCAGGGATGTAATGCTGCGGCTTTATAAGGTGTCGGTCAGACCACATATGGAGTATCGTGGGCAGTTTTGGCCTCATATCTAAGGAAGGATGTGCTGGCGTTGGAGAGGGTCCAGAGGAGGTTTATGAGAATGATTCCAGGAATGAAAGGGTTAATGTATGAGGAGTGTTTGATGGCTCTAGTACTGTACAAGCTGGAGTTTAGAATGATAAGAGGGATCTCATTGAAACCAACTGAATATTGAAAGGCCTGGATAGAGTGGACGTGGAGAGGATGTTTTCAGTCATGGGAGAGTCCAGGACCACAGGGCACAGCCTCAAGAATGGGACATCCCTTTAGAACGGAGATGAGGAGGAATTTCTTTAGCCAGAGGGTGGTGAATCTGCAGAATTCATTGCCACAGACAGCTGTGGAGGCCAAGGCGTTGGGTATATTTAAAGTGGAGGTTGATAGGTTCTTGATTAGTAAGGGCATCAAAGGTTATGGAGAGAAGGCAGGAGAATGGGGTTGAGAGGGAAAAATAAATCAGCCTTGATTGGATGGCAGAGCAGACTCGATGGGCCGAATGGCCTCATTCTGCTCCTAAGTCTTACAGTTTGTCACTTGGCACCTCAAGCCTACTCCACCATTTCACGACCATCTGCTGACCTCAAATCTACATTCCTATCTATGCAGAGTAACCTGTTATCAAGAATCAAACTCTGACCTTAAGGTTCTGCTTCCACTGCCCTTTGACTTAAGACTCAAAGCCCTCAACAAAAACAAGGTACCTCATTTTGTGTGAAATGGGCAACTATCTTTATACAGTGGCCCCATTCTGGATTCTCCCATGAGGGAGCATCATGTCTACTCCCACCTTGCCGAGTCTCCTTGACAATGAGACAATATAAAACCAAATGAGCTCAAATAAACATACTATGACTTGCTAATATCAATGCTACATCAGTGAGTGAAACTTTGAAATTTGTAGAACTACATTATAAAAGTACTGTCTCATTATCGGAGTATTACCCATAAAACCACTCGTTGCAAAATTACACTAGCAATTACTACATTTTAGTAAATGTATACTGGGAGGTCTAAGATAATGCATTGAAACTTAAAAAGGCACAAGCCCATGGCCTAAGTGCCCATCTCCACTCACAAAACATTCCGAATGTATTAATTTTATGATTGTTTCTGCCTGCTCGTCCCAAGAACTTATTTCTTTTAGCTTTATTCCTTCTCCCCTTACCCTGTCCCTTCCCACCAAGATATGAACATCTGATGCCCTCACTGAGTTTTCATTTTCTTGTCCCAATTTCATTTCCACCAAGAACATCCAACACTCCATATAATCATCACACCAGTATGCCTTTCAACTCTTCCTTGAACAGAGGCCCAACCTACTACTTCTACCACCACCACCATTCACTTGGTTGAACTCAAGTCTCATATTCCACAACTTCTTTAACTCCTCTCACATTTTCCAAACCTAAGGCGTGGTTATGGAATCTTGCATGGGTCCTATTTAATTCCATGACACTGTAAATTTCCACCCTCCCCTCACGTCCTCTAGGCCCACATGTGGCTCTTCCCTTCCCTTTCTGAATGTGTCCCCCGCTCAGGGAAAAGTTAATGATCAATATCCAATACAAGTCCACAGATTTCCACAGCCATCTTGACCACATTTCCTCCCAGCAAGGACTCCTTTCCATTCTTCAAGTTCAACCTTCTCTGTTGCATCTGTTTTGATGACAAGATTCACACCAGTGCTTCAGAGAGGTTTTCATTTTTTCTTAAACATGGCTTCCCCTTTCCAGGGTTGGCAGAACTCTTAACCACATCTCTATACTTCTGTTCTGACCCTTCTCCCACAGCAAGGATAGATTCCCTTTGTCCTCACCTTCCACGACACCAGCCCCCACATTGAGAGAATATCCTCTGTAGTTTCCATCACTTTCAACAATCCACCACTAGACATCATCCCCTTGACTCCCACCATTCTGAATGGACCGATTCCTCAGCAATATCCTGTTTGCACTTCCACCTTCATCAATCATTCCTCTTCTCATGGTACTTTCCCCTGTAACCGTGTCTGCTCACCATCCAGGCACGCCAACAGTCCTTCCAGGAGAAGCAGCGATTCATTTGCATTTCTTCCAATTCAACGCGTTATAATTGGTGCTGGGAATATGGTGAACACTTTACAGAACACCTCTGTTCAGTCCCAAGGGCAACCCTGTGCTTCAAGTCAGCAGTCATATTAATGTGCCATCACATGTCCACTTTGATCTCTCTGTCTGTTCCAAAAACAAGTAGACACCTCATCTGCCATCCAGGCACAATACAGACCTCCAGACTTAATACTGAATTCAACAATTTCAGATAACCGGCCTTTTTCATTTGTGTTAGAACTGGCCATTTTTTCTGCAAGGTCATCTACCTGTGATACTACTCAGTTTTCCTCTCCACAGATCTGCAGTGCATTTCCAGCATTCGCTTTTATCTCAGATTTCTAACAATAGTTCCACAAATCATAACATTGTTTTCTATTCTAACTGCCCTGATTTCCCAGACACATTTCTCTCCACAAACACAACACCAAAAGCAATTGCATCACCTGGACAACCTTGGTCTCCACCTTCCCACAGACATTCCCATTGCTCACTTCACCCTTCCCACTCTGTGCAATTTAAACTGCTTCCTCATGTTTCCAGTTCTCTCACTCCATTGAGCCTTCCTGATCTTTTGAGAAACCCCACCACTGTTTTAAATTCAGAATTCCAGCATCTACAGTTTTTGTTTTTCAATACATAAATAGCAAGTTATAGTTTGCAATATTCAATTCCATTAAATTTCTAATATTTTTAAACCCATGATACACATTCTCTTCAAAAAGAGCAGCAAAAGCGTTTTAACGAGCACTACTTTCTGCCCGACTACTCTGACAATGCACATTAGAAGCCAACTGCTCCAAGCTTACCACATCTCCTTCCTGCTAAGTGGCTATTGTTTTTATTGGGAACCACTCCTGAGGTTTCAGGAAATGACCACAGGCTTTGTTTAATCCAGGAATGCGAACATTTAGCTGGCGATTCTGACTACTGTAGGGTGGGTAGTGAGCAAATAAAATATTTATTTGTTTTTCTGTATTCACCAAGTACTTTAGATTTCTTTCTCACTAGAAGAATCCATCCCACCCAATCCCTTCATGCTACTGCATTCACAATCTACACCACTCCAAAACTCCTCAAACATGCAATTTAAATATTTACAACTGGATTTTTTCTGGTCCTTTAAAAAAAACTGCCTAATTAGGCATTGATGTACACTGAGGATAGGAATAAACTATTTTTCCAGCTTAGCAGGCTGTTACTTGCACCACAAATATCTGTCCTGGGCCCTCAGCTATTTACAATCTGTTAATGACTCAGAAGGGGGCAATGTATCCAAATGTGCAGGAAGTGCAACGCTAATGGGAGAGCAAGGTACAAGCTTAACAGAGTCTGCAGAGGCTTCTAAATGAGCAAGGTGGTAACAGATGATGCAAGATAATTATTTGCATTTGAAAACAATTTTTAAATTGTTTAAAACTGATGAATGCTGTGCAGGGATATGGGCGTATTGAAAATGCTGCAATTTAACCATCAGGTACAGCAGGCAACAAGGCAAATCGAATTTGGAAGGCAAAACAGAGGAAATTGTTATCAATCTTGAGGCCACTTTGGTCAACCCACACCCAAAGAGCTTAGTACTGTTGTTCTCCATCTCCAAGGAGATGATTTACAGGCAGAGCAGCATAGGTTCACAAGACTGATTCCTGGAATAAGGAGATGAAGCAAGATCAAGAACACTTTGGAGTTTATTGGAATGAGAGGCCATTTCACAGAAACACCCAAATGCTTGTCATGCAAAGAGGCCATTTTCTGTGGCTGAAGTCTCTAATTTTGGGCAGGGCCTCAGAGAGACTGACCACCATTTATGATGAGCAATGTATTTGCGCAGAGAGTTGTGACTCTTCAGAATTCTCCACCTCAGGGCAGAGGGTGGTTAGTCGTTCCATATATTCAAAGCTTGAGATGTAAACTTACACACAGCGTGAATCACAAGGTATGGGAACAAGGGGGTGGAAAGTGGATTTGAAATGGAAGATCAATCTAAGTTGTTGAATGGCAGAGCAGGCTATTTCTAAACATTAACTCACATCCTGCAAGGAGGCGATCTGGAAGGAAAGAGAAAGATGCACAAGTGTCCAGTTACCACGTAACATTTACACAAAACACACTTTGATGGGTTGAAGTTTTCTGGTGTCAGCCCTGGCTGAACAATAGGACTCCACCCTACGATGGTTTCTGGATTGAAGTCCACTCCAGAGATGTGATATTAATCCAAATAAGCACTTTAAGGGAATGTGGAGAATTCAGCACCATCAGGGAACAAACTGTAAAATGACAGGACACAAAATGACTACATGGATACTTGTGTAATACAGTGATAATGAAGCCATTAACTAATCAGACCCATCAATAGGGGAGACCCAGGCATTACATGAAGAAAATCCCAGTGACGAATGGCTTCAAGAACCCAAAGGTCCAAAATATCTTCCTTCTGAACCCCAAAACCTATTGCATCACAAAACCTAATACCTGAAATTACTCCAAAACCATGCACCAACATTTGGGAAACATTAAGCAAGATGACGGTTGGGTTGGGTCAGGTCTCTGTAAAATCCCAAGTTCTTTCATTTTCAAAAAATATTTCCATACACCACTTATAAAAATTAAGTGAAGATCCATTCTATGTAAACCCCTTCAATAATGCTAACATTTTAGGCCTGGGTTTGATAGTAATTTTTCAGTAAACAGCTGACTCAACTCAACAATTCAGGAATAGCTTCTTCCCCTCTGCCATCAGATTTCTGAACAGTCCATGAACACTACCTCATCATTCTTTTTTTTGCACTATTTTTGTAATTTCTAGATTTTATGTCTTTGCACTGTACTGCTACTGTAAAACAAAAAATTTCACGTCATATGGCAGTGATAATAAATCTGAATCTGATTCCAATTCTGATCAGGCGAACTCACAACTTCCACAACGACAACATGAATAAATAGATTAAGGGCCAAATACATGGATACACTTACCTTCAAAGTTTCAAATTCTTTACTTAGGTCCCATTTGCTAATTTCATCATTTATAGTGGGTTAGACAGCATTAAGCTGTGGGTGGCTATTTTGCAGAGAACCACCCAACCTACCACTGTTGAGTACTTCCAACTTCTATACCTGCGTACTACAGCAAGGACATATGAATGTGAAAGGAGAGTGCCTCCACATCTGACCCCCCACCGCCCCCCAAACCTCCTGATAATGGACTCAGCATTTAGTGCCAGGAAAGAGTTCATGCAAATTGAGCCAAGGGCATCTGGCTCTGCAGCCTTACGAAAGCCATCTGATGTGGCCTCAGTCATTTGAATGAGGTTGATGAGCTAGAAGAAAGAGATGGAAGCATTCTGTTCCTTCAATTAATGTTTTTAATATAAAGTTAAAAGTATTTAATTTTTAAATAATTTAAATTAAAACCTATTTTAACTTTTTAACTATTTATTATCAGACATTGGGAAAGAGTTTAAATGGCCTATGGTAAAGCAAGTAGTCAAACGGCCATCTGGGCAATCTAAGATATGGGCCTTGGGTTGTCAAACTGATCACCATTTGTGAATGCTGCAGTGTCAGCGAGGCCTTCAGACAGATTAGACCTGCGAGGCTATGAAAGTTGATTAAATAGAATGGGGATTGCACGGAGATCAAATGTGAGGTGGAAGACGAATTAAGCTCCCCATCCTATCCAATATCCTGGTCCAAAAAAGTACAGTTCAGAGCCAAAGGGGAAACCCAATTATTTTAATTGTTTCTAATAAAATGGAAATTTTCCACTCCAGTTAATCCACAGTATTTTAATCTTTCAGGGCTTTACAAATACATGCAATGTTTCAACATCTGAACATCCTGGAAACTAACCAGAGGTGCAGAATGAACTGATCAATCATTCTTCTGGACACGTAATGCCTTTTTCCCTCCAATGGCACAAACGTTGAACTATTGTTCAAAGGTTTCATTTCTTGCCCTCAACTTTGTTTCACCAAGAGCCTAAACTGAAGAACATCCATCAGAAAGGTATCGTTTCTGCTAGCAACATGCGACATGGCAAGAAATCAGACCTTGATCAAACTAGTTCATATTACAAAAGCAAAAGAAAGTAAATGTCAAATATCTGAAATGAAAACAAAACGCTAGAAATACCTAACTGGCCAGATAGTGAAGAACCTGGGGGAGAAAATTAACTTTTTACTCAGTAGTTTAATATCACATTAATTAACACCACAACTTCCTGTTACACAACAGATTAAAAAATTAAAAAAACATTACTGTTTAATTGTGAATAACCCTAGATAAAGCATTTACAAATGGATTTAATATGCATTAGACTGTTTAACATTACATTGAATGTACAAAGGAACTGCAAGTATGTCTGTACAAAATGGGATCTTATCTTCTGGATCTAACTTTTATGGGATTTAATAGATTTTAGAGTCAGGAAGAGTGGATGGTGTCAGAATGAAGATTGTCCTCATTGAATGCAGAATGGCCTCTTCACAATCCTACTGTGCAAAGTCAAATGTAGCCTGGGGCATAATCAAACCCATAAATTCTACAAGAGCTTAAACATCAAATGTTCCATTTAATGAAGTAGAAACTACTTAATAATATGTTAAGTGCACCTTAGGATGCGTCATATTTTGAAGATGACTATACAGAGTTATAACTGTAACCAGTTCTGGAATTTGCAAAACACTTCCTTCTGCACAAACAGTCTGTGTAGGTTTCAGAAACAGCACGACACTACTCTGTGGTACAGATTCAGAAACGTTCCACTTGGAACCCTGATATCAAGTGAAGGTACGAGGAAAGCAGAAGCAGCCCTTCTGGAGCAGAAGGCAGTCCGCAACAAAAAATGCTAGTATCACCAGAAACATATTCCCAACTTTCATGAGTTGCTATACTGCTTCCAGCCAAAAACAAACTGCAGTGACAGATTTGCCCTAACCCATTATTACAGACCGGTGGCTTTAAACTGTCCCTAGCTGATAACACTAGCTAAAACAAGCAGAGGTTGAGAGTTAGGTCACCCGACTCCCAAGAAGAATATTTGCAAAAAGAACACAGCTTATACAATTTGTCATCTGAACCTCACATTTAGGCTGATATTAAAATGACTGCATTCATTAATTGCCATAAACACGCCTCATCTTATTCAGGCTAATGCTCAAAACAAAGAGCATCTCAGGATACCTATGAATTCCCTTTACAGTTCCCTGTGGAAATATAGATGCCCCCTGACCTCACCAACATGACGCCAGGAATAGTGAAGTAGTCAAACTCAATACCAGACATTGATAAAAGAATCCAATATCTAACAAGCAAAGGCAAGTGTCTCACTTCAGGATGAATGTGTTTCCAAATATGACAAAGCTTGAATTTTTTAAATTATGAAATTGTTCAGGGATAGCAGATAGTACTAAATTATCAGTGATTAGAAAAATGCTATTCCATTCTAGTTTACAGAAGAACTTTAAAACAGAACTAATGAAAACTTGAGAAGCTTCCATGAAGTATATTAAAATTTCTACCAAGCTGCTACAGAGAAACCAAATATTACTTTGTGGAAAAACTGTTTAAAAATGCATCTTGGAAGCTTTAATGTTCTGAAGTGCAAGAACCTGAAAGCTTCCACAACTTTTAAACCTTTAAAGCTCTTAGGTATGGTTTTTTAGGTCACTGTGATTAAAATCACAGAACATGAAGCAAAATATGAATCCAGAGCTTCACCTTAACACTGAACTCAGTGAAACAGAATATTGATTGACACCTGTTAGTGATGTATTGGTCATACTACAGTCTTGGAAAATCAACTGTTACATTCATAGACTAAGAGTTTCTGCACATTATAAGATACATTAGACCAAACTACACAATCGCACAATCCACACTGATATGATTGAGGGGAAAATGAATACTGGAGTCAAAAATCATTGTCATGATATATTTCCATTACTATTCACACAAGGACCATCATGATGCTCTCAGGCAGCAACAATTTGCTGGAGGAACGATCGAGCAGCATTTGCAGAGGTGAAGGGGTGGGGGGAAAGGAATTGTTGACGTTTTAATCGAGATTGCATCAAAATTGGATGCTTTCTGGCAGTACTCTTAAAAAAAATAGAATCGACTGCATCTTAAAATCTCTTAAAAGTAATCCCGAGTCAACAAAATACTACAAACATTCAAAGAAATGTGTATCCGAAACTGCAATACAAGTCAGAGATGCATGCTCATTCTTTGATGTTTTAATGTCTAATAGCAACTTTGAACAGGTGGGTGAAAAATATGAAAACAAGACGACACAACAATCGACTTTGACTGTGAAGAACAGTTTTCTTTCGTCCAGATGACAGGAGCACGCAGCAAAACAAAGATTGCAACAACATGGGATGCATACTACAGCCCCCGACTTGGAATGTAGAAATTCTAGCATCATGAGTTACGCAAGTGGCTTACTCACTGGCGATTCCTCCTGAACCATGTCATAGACAAGGGAGAAAAAAATATTTGGACTTATTCCCGTTACAGGGGTGGAAAAAAAAAGTGTCCCACAAGGGACGATGGCAAAAATAAAATGCATTTCAAGCGACGACGTGAATTAGCGATGACAATTTAAAAACACAGAAAGAAACAGAACTCACGGCTTGTGTCAGGAATCTGGGAAGAAGTTAATTCGCCGTTAGTTTTGCAGCGACCACTGCCGTTCCATGACTCCTGCCCCGTTAAGCCCCGGGTGGGGATAGATGGCAGGACGGTGCTGACAGGAGCTGGGGGCTCGGGGAGGTGAAGGTCCGGCGGCCGTGCAGAGGCCCACCGGCCCCGGCGGAGTTGGGGGGGGGGAGCCGGTGCTCCGGCCCGGGCGGCTGCAGAGCGCGTCCCCGGTCCCAGTCACCGCCTCCCCCCGACCCACCACTCACCCCAACACACCCCGGGCACCCAGAGCTCACCTGGCCCAGGTTGATGAAGCCGTGCTGTCGGGCGACCCGCTCCGCCTCCTGCCGCCCGCCCTCCACCTGCACGGCCCAGGTGTTGGTATAAACTCTCGGCCCGCCGCCCGCCGCCCCTGTGCCCGCCGCCAGCAGCGCCCACAGCCACAGGGCGGCCCCGGCTGCCCGCTCCATGGCCGCCCGCTGCCGCCTCGCCTCGCCTCACGTCGCTCACTCGCTCGCCCGGCCGGCCTCCCTCCTGCCCTGCGGGCCTCGATCGCTGCCTCAGCCGCCGGGGGGAAAAGCCGTCCTCCCCGCCGCCTCAGCGCCGGCTGTCCATGGCGCCGCTCCGGCCGCCCTCTCCCCGCGCCAGCACCAGCCCCGCCCCCTACGGGCCGCCGGAAACGCGTCAGCCACACACAGCGCGAGGCGGCGGCGCCGGCCCGCCCCTGGTCCCGCCTCCTTCCATGACCCCGCCTCCCCATCCGCGGCGACCACGCCCACTCTCGTCACTGGCGGTGGAGCCGCACTCAGTCCCCTCCAAATGTCCCCCCAACCCCCGCACCCCACTCCCCAACCCCCTCACCCCCTCCCCATCCCCCGCACCCACCTCCCCAACCTACGCACCCCCTCCCCAACCCCCACACCCCACTCCCCAACCCCCTCACCCCCTCTCCAACCCCCACACCCCACTCCCCAACCCCCTCCCCAACCCCCACACCCCACTCCCCAACCCCCTCACCCC
>JAUZTB010000079.1:18213408-18227130 GCA_034780895.1 Rhynchobatus australiae
GTTCTCAAACTGAAACGCTGACTGTCCATTTCCCTCCACAGCTGCTGCTTGATCTGCTGAGTTCCTCCAGCAGTTTGTTTTTTGCTCCAGATTCCAGCATCTGCAGTCCCTTGTATCTCCATTTTCCAGCACTTGGCCCGTGGGCTTCCATGACTTGCCATTTCAAGTGCTCATCTAAACCTTTCAATGCTGTGAGAGTACCTGTCTTCCTCACCCTCTCAGGCAGTGCCTTCCAGATTTCAACCACCCTCTGCATGAAAAAACTCTTCCTCAAATTCCCTGTGTATCTTCCTACCCCAATCTTAAACCTGTGCTCTCTGGTTACAGATAATTTTACTAAGGAGAGAAGTTTCTCACTTTTTACCCAAAGTTTCTCACTTTCTACCCTATCGGTGTCATTCATAATGTTGTACACCCCACCTCAGCCTTCCCTGACCACAGAAAACAAACCCAGCCTATCCAGTCTCTCCTCATAGCTGAAGCAGTCCATTCTAGACAACATCTGGAATAATCACATCCCGATTACATTCCATTTGCTAATGTTGTTCCCACATCAGTCCATCGATACTTTCCTAATTCTCCTCACCATCAAACACACTGCCAATTTTGGTGGCATCATCAAACTCTTTTTGCCACGGTCACCGCATTTAAGTCCAAATTCCACGAGAAGCAACCGACCGACTGTTTAGATCCATGGTTTTTGAGTGTGATTGACCAGTTCCTCAGGCTGGACAGTCTGGGGCGGGAGTGGGAGCACCCTTGGGATAAGGGGCTGCCTGTTTAGGACAGCGATGAGGAGGGATTTCTTCACTCAGGGGGTTGCGGACCTTTGCGGTCCTTGTCCCGGGGGCTGGAGTAAAGGATCAGGTTCAGTGCTCAGCCATCGCTCAGTGCTGGGGACAGCCGGCCCGAAGGCCGGTCAGAGGGTCAGTCCGCGGAGGAAACCTGGACAATGAAGCAGGACCTGAAGAACCACGACCCAAGAAGATGACAGATCCAAAAACAACAAGAATATATTGAAACATTCCAATGAGAGCTCCATTACTGCTTCAGTTACAGCCAATATTTCCACACCTATTCAGTTAAATACATTTGGAAAAAAATTGATTGTACCATAAATATTTTAACTTTAATATCTTATTAAACATGATCATATTCAACACACTTTAATATTTGTAATTATCACCATTTGCCATACGTTATGCTATGAGGTATACGAGTTATATTGCTGACAGTTGACCAATTTGCTTTTGCCTGGCTCGGCCGCCCTAGGCCGCGAAGCCTGGCGTTCTCGTGATTGCGGCGCCCGGCGGTGCTGCGCCTCCTGCCGACACTTACCCGCGACACGCTGAGATCCTTCATCACCTCCTCGAAGGCGGCCGTTTCCTCGGCCTGCTTCTGGTTGTGCAGCGCGATCTTCTCGCTGAACTTGCGGGGGTTGGAGGCGGCCGAGCCGCCGCTAGAAGGCCCAGGCCCGGGCCCGGGACTGGAGGCCGACGCCGAGCCGCCCGACGAGCCCCCGGCACCGGGCCCGGGGCTGCAGCTGCTCCCCGCCCTCTTCGGAGCAGCAAGAGTGAATCTCCTCGCTAAGTCACACTGATCAACAAAAACTCTCCCTAAAATAACACCACCCACTTCAAACAAAACACTAAAACCTGCCCCAACACTCCCTAATAACCAAAAACTGCCCAAAATCCCCACAGAGTCTCTCCAAAATACCCTAGAACATAAAACTTCTACCTTAAATACTGCCTAACCTTGCCCCTTGACTCCAAAAACACCAAAACCTGCCTTCAACCCCAGCTGTGACATCTAAACCTGCCTCTAAAATACTCTCCAAAATCGCCCTAAAACATGTTCCCAAAAATCTTCCCTAAAAACTAAAGCCTGTCCCTGAAAATCAGTCCCAAACCCTGCTCCGGTCACAGAACCAACAGCAGAACCATCCTGCAGCAACATTCAGCTGGTTTGCCACTCAAAGGGCAACTCTTCTCCACGGCAAAAATTGTAGTTGTCGTGTTGTCTTCCTTCAGCAGTTGGGCAAGTGGCATCCAAACAGTCAGCTCCTTGTCTGATGAAAGCACTGTTCTCTCAGTAAAACTCCCCGTCTTCCCTTATCCTTGATGCTCCAAATACCAGCCCTGGGTTTCCTGGCATCGCTCAGACACTAGGACACACACGGAGAAAGGAAAAAACAAAATGAGAGGTGGTGAATTGAATGTTCCTTCTAAACTCCACCACTAGAGGAGACAAGAGGCTAGTTCACAGAACAAATCACACAAGGACTGAAATCATTGGACTGTCATTATCCCCTCCTCTAATGGGAAGGACATTCTTCAAATGGTTCGAAACAACAAATTTAACATGTACTAACTTCAAAACTTCATTTCAAGGAAAATCTGATCAAATCATAAGTTTCAAGATTCGAAAAGGTTTCTTTACATGATAAGCAGATGCATTTTTATCACAACTTCAGGATGTCTTCCCGAGAGCACCATAAAACAAAATTGATGCCAAGCTAATGTCAGTTGAATAGGGCAAAAGAACGAGAGTCTGGTCAAAGAGATAGTTGTTTAATGAGTGCTTTAAAGCAGGAAAGGGATGTGGAGACACTGAGGCTGGGGATTCCACCGCTTTGGGTTTTGACAGCTGAAGAAATGGTCAGCGATGATATAGTAATTAAATTTGAAAACAATCAAGAGGGCAGAAATCTGAGGGTTGCAGAGTTAGAGAAGGTTATAGGATGAGGGAGGGGCAGATATTTTAAGCTAGGGTAAGAATTTTAAAATTGAGGTGTTGGTTCACTGGAAGACACCACAGGTCACTGAGCACAGAGTCATTAGGTCACAGGCAACTGGTCAACTCCCAGTTTACAGGAGCTGCAAGGTGTCCACAGCTTATGGGTTACCAATAATTTGATCTGCAAAGAGGCTCCATGAAGAGTTAGGACTGGTTTGATGGGAATGACCAGGAGATTGAGGAGCTAATGAACTGAAAACATGATGTGTTTTTGGATTAGTAGCCCTACCAATCCTCAAGCAAAAAGAAGTGTCTTTGCAGATACTTGAAGGCCAAGGTCCAACAAAAGACCATGGCCTAAAGAACAGATGGTGGATGGAGAAAGCACAGGAGGCTCAGCAATTCGCTGATGGCCATGACATGTGCAGGTTCTTCAGAGTGGTTACGACAGTCTATGGCCTAATTGCCCAAGGTGCCACTCAACCTAGAGCCAAGAACAGAGAGCAAATTATCAGGGACAGAGAGGCAGACAGCATCAATGGAAGACCTCCTCAGCCCAATGGCTTGTCCTTGATATGAGCACCATCCAAAAGCAGCAAATTCGAGCCAGTCTTGCTGCTGCTCCTGACTGGCAAGAATTCAAAAAGGCCATACCCCAACTAAAAGAAATGGCTATCCCTGCTGAAGTTCTAAAATTCACCAAATCCTTTCACTCCATCGGTTGTGGAACACCCTCTTTAAATTTGGCATAAATTTCTCACCATCTCACTTTTGCTTCGTGACAGCATACAAACCATGATCCTGACCAACGGGTCTGCAACAGAACCAATCTCAGTGAAGACCAGTGTCAAACAAGGCTGCATCATTGCCCCAACACTTTTCCTATTTTTCTCACCACAATGTTGCACCTCACATCAACAAACTTAGCACAAGAGTAGAGTTAATCTTCAGAACTGCTGAATGCAGACCATGACAGTTTTTGCGTGCGCTCAGAGGCCGAGCTCTAAGCCATCAGTGACTTGTTCACTCAAGCAAATGAGAGCCTGGGCCTTGCACACAATATCTGTGAGACAAAGGTCCTCCACCAATCTGCCTCTTTGCACAACACTGCCCTCCAACATTAAACGTTGTGACAGGCTGCAAACCCTTCCCATATCCCGAGAGCCACCTCTTGGTGAAGGCAGACATCAACGACGAAGTTGCCCTCCGCCTTCAGTGCGTCATTTTATTAGAGGAAAGGTGTATTTGAAGATCAAGACCTCAGAATTGGTACAAACCAGGCAGTAGTGATCCCTGCCCTCCTGTATGCTTCTGACACCTGAACCAGCTACAGAAGGCACCTGAAGATACTGTGACTACTGTCTCTGTAAAATCCTCCAAATTTACTGCGATCACAAGTGAACCAGCATCAGTGTCCTCTCCCATCTCCAGCACTGAGGCCCTGGTCACACCCAACTATCTCTGCTGGGCAGACCACATCTATCTCACATTTGACACCGGACTCCTGAAACAGGCACTCTACTCTGAGCTCATGGAGAGAGATTCCCAGGTGTACAGAAGAAAAATTCAAGGATGTTCTCAGAGCTTCCATGAAGAAGTGCAACATTCCCACTGGCCCCTGGGCCACGAGTGTTCAAAGTGGAGAAGGAACATTTGGGAGGGTACCAAGAACCTCAGGTCCAGTGTTAGAAGCCCAAGGCAAATGGCAGGAGTGGACCGCCCCACAAACTACTCACCTGCCCATGCCTCAGCCATCTCCTGCCCCATCTGAGGAAAGGCTGCAGGTCCCATGTTGGTGTTATCAGCCACCTCAGAGCCCATGGAACTCGAGTGGAAGCAGGTCATCATCAATCCCAAGGGACTGCCGAGGAAAGTGAGACAGCGACAGTGTGAATTTGGACACTCAAGGTCAATTGGCATTTAGAACATGTGGTAGAGAGGTCAGCTGACCCCCCTGAAAGCATCTTTACCTTGGGCATTGTTGTTCCCAAAGGTTCCTCACATTTACCTTGCTGAAATCAAACACTTATTCTCCTGCCAATATTACAGGGTCACGTTGATGCAAGAGACTTCAGATGCTGGAATCTGGAGCAAAAATTATGACTTGAAATATCAGCAATTCCTTTCTTCCCGCTGAGTTCCTCCAGCAGATTATTTGTTGTTTCTGTCTGCCTGCAGCACGGTTTAAGTAAGGGAGGCAGGCCTGTTAGTACCATCACAGCCAGGGGTCCCACAAGCAGGATAATGCAGGAATATTGGAAAGCTGAAATAACCGGACGTGGTGGAAGCAGTCTACAGGTCAGGCAGCATCTGTGGAGAGAGAAACAGAGTCAACGGTTCAGGTCAGTGTTCTTTCACCAGAGCTCCCTGTGTGACCTGCAGACTCTCAGAGGGAAAGCAACTGAAGTCAAACCTGGAAGTGAGAGCAACCCGCAAATTCTTGCAAAGTGGAATTCAGGGTTTACAATTCCATTATTTACTTTTCCTCAGCGAGAGAGGGAACCCACTGCTGTTTTGGGAGTGGGTGATTACATGATTTTATTCAGCCCACAGACTTTACTCGTTGTATTGATTGATATTTCAAAAAATTGGGTAAATCTATAATGCACCAAGGCACCACGACAGACCTCAGCTTCTTGTTCATGAATGTATTGAGGAAAGTTCCAGTGACAACAAGGTGACAATAACATTGATACAGGCTCCTGTCAACCAAAGAGAAAGTGATCCAATACTGCCGCATGAAGCCACATCCCTCTGCAGTGACTTCGAGCTAAGGGTTTACATTGCACAGTGGGTGGAACTGCTTCAAGTCATCTCTTTCACTTCAGGCTCTCAGTGACCTGCAATACAAGCCCAAAGGGGCGTTCCAGGCAGGGCAAACTCCTGCCCACAAACAGCAAGTGAAGATGGAGAGGAACCTGCTGGTGGTGGTGTTCCCTCCACCTGCTGCCCTTGTGCTTCACAGTGGCTGAGGCTGCAGGTTTGGGACGTGCTGTCAGAGTAGCCTGGGTGCGTAACTGCAGTGCATTTTGTAAATGATGCACACTGCAGCTACTGTGGCAGAGGGCAGCACAGGGGTGCAGCTGATAGAGCCGCTGCCTCACAGTGCCAGAGACGGCCTTCAATCCTGCCCTGTGTGGAGGTTGCATGTTCTCCCTGTGACCGCGTGGGTTTCTCCCGGTGCTCCCGCATCCCTGTGCAGGTTAGCAGGTTAATTGGTGCCGTGAGTTGTTCCTTGTGTGCAGATGTGGTGGAATCCAGGGACAGCTGATTGGAATGTGAGGAGATTGAAATGGGATAACAGTAGGATTAGCTTAAAGGGTGCCTGATGGTTGGCATGGACTCACAGTGCCAAAGGGGCTGTTTCTGTGCTGTGCAACTTCATGACTGAGATGCTTCAGTGAAACCACCTCTTGTTCCAACAAACTCCAATGTGTTTCGGCCATTGCCTCTGATCTTGCTTCACCTCCTTGTCCCAGAAATCAGTCCCAACTCAACGATTCAGGAGGAGCTTCTTCCCCTGCACCATCAGATTTCTGAACGGTCCAGGAACCCATGAACACAACCTCATTATTCCTTTCCTTTGCACTATTTATTTATTTTTGTAATTTATAGATGTTATGACTTTGCACTGTGCTGCTGCTGCAAAACAACACATTTCACATCATATGTCAGGGATAATAAACCTGATTCTGATTCAGTCTCGTGAATCTATGCTGCAGCATCTGTAAGACAAATAAATCCTGACTTGGTAATGGAGACCAAACTGCACAAAGCTCTCTGGGTGCAGCCTCAACAAAGCACCCTCGACATGCACCGCACAACTTCCTCATTCTTGCATTCAGATTTCCAGACAAGAAAGGCTAATGTTCCACTTGTCTGTCTGATTACTTGCTGTAGTCTGTGCAGAAAAACTGGTCTCCAGTCATCTTAAACTCCCTTGTCAATGGAGCAAGACCTCGCTCTGTCAAAACCGTGTGTTGGTCGGTGTGGAACAGTCACACCGTGCTGGAGTAAATCACTCTCACTGGGGAATAAGGTTATTCTCACACTGAGGGATTGCCCACTGTCTCACAGTTCTTTTTTGAGGAGGTAACTAAGAAAATTGATGAAGGCAGCACTGTAGATGTGGTTTACGTTGGACCTTAGTAAGGCGTTTGACAAGCTCCTGCATGGTAATGTGGTCCAGAAAGTTAAAGCACCAGGGGTCCAAGGCATGTTGGCCAACTGGATCCAAAGTTGGCTTGGCTCCAGCAGGCAGAGGGCAGTGGTGGAGTTTGCTGACTGGAGGTAACCAGTTGTGTACTGTGGGGATCAGTGCTAGGACTATTGTTGTTTGCCAGATATATCAATGACTTGGATGAGGATGGCGGGGTTCTGATTAGTACTGATGACACAAACGTTGATGGCGTGTAAGAGCACGAGAAGAATGGTGGCAGATGGAATTTAATCCAGACGAGTGTGAGGTCATGTATTTTGGGACATCGAATACTAACAGGATAGAAAGAGTAAATGGCAGAGACCTCAGGAGTGTTGATGTACAGGGGGACCTCAGGGTTCAAGTTCATAGCCCCCTGAAAATAGCAACACAGGTGGATAGGGTAGCGAGGAAGGCATTTTGTGTGCTTATCTTCACAGGTCGAGGCACTGAGCATGGGATTTGCAATGTCACGTTACAGCTGCACAAAACATCGGTCAGACTGCACTTGGAGCATCGTGAACAAGTCTGGTCACCACACTACAGGAAGGCTGTGGGAGCACTGGAGAGAGTGCAGAAGAGATTCACCAGGACATTGCCTGGATTGAAGGGCTGCAGTTACAAGGAGAGATTGGACAGGCGAGGTTTATTCTCACTTGGAGGTGAGGGCTGACCTAAGAGAGATCTAGAAAATTATGAAGGGCACAGATAGGGTAGAAAGTCACAGTCTTTTTCAAAGTGTGGGGGAATCTAAAGCTCGAGGGCACAGGTTTAAGGTGAGAGGGAAGGAATTTAAAGGAGATCTGACAGGCAAGTTTTTCACACAGAGGGTGCAGGTTATATGGAGCAAACTGCTGAGGAAGTGGTCGAAGCAGATACCGTACAGTATTTATAAGGCATTTGGACAGGTACTTGGATGGTGTCGAGGGATATGGGTCTATTGCAGGCAAATGGGATTGGCATAGAAAAGCATCACAGTCGCTATGGATGAGTTGGGCCTGTGGGCCCCTTTCTGTGTTCTTCAATTCTGTGACTGTAAGGGAAGAGATTTTCTGGTCAATGGTCACCCCCAGTAGATAGTGGGGTAAAGGAAATGAACTGAACATTAATATGGGTCGATAGTGGTTGCAGACTCAGCCAGCTCCACCACGGGCACAACCCTCCCACCATCCAGGACATCTTCAAGAGGTGGTGCCTCAAGAAGGCAGCATCCATCATTTACAACCCTCACCATCGGACACATGCCCTCTTCTCATTACTCCCATCAGGGAGGAGGCACAGGGGCCTGAAGACCCACCCTCAACGATTCAGGAACAGCTTCTGCCCCTCCACCATCAGATTTCTGAACGGTCCGTGAACACGACCTTGTTATTCCTTCTGGTTTTGCACTGATTATTTCTGTAATTTATAGATTCTTGTGCCTTTGCACTGTACTGCTGCCACAAAACAACACATTTCACAGCCTCTGTCACTGATATTAAATCTGATTCTGACTTTGATCCCACTATGGAGTTGTGAAGTAAAGAGACGGTTTATCTAAGGTGTCTCCCAGGGGACGACATGAGAAGCTAGAGTTTGGCGTCAGCCACACCTGGCTCAGCTTTTCACAACCTACACAAGTGACTTGGATGAACATGCTGAAGGTATGGCTGTAAATGGGACAAAGATGGATCGGGAAGCTGTAAAGAGAACATGAGGAAGTTACAGAGGAATATAGATTGGTCAAAATATGGGAAAAGAGCTGGAAAATGGAGTATAAAGTGGGAAAATATGAAAGTCCCAGTTTTAGCAGGGAAAAGAAGCATCGATTTTAATGTCAGGAGATTGCAGAGCTCTGAGATACAGTGGGATCTGGGTATCTATGTGTAAAATTTACAAAATGCCAATATCCAGTTCCTGCAAATAATGAGGAAAGCAAACAGAATGTTATCGCTTATTGAAAGGGAAATTGAACACAAAAGTTGGATGGTGATGCTTTATTTGTGTAGGAGCATTCATGAGGTCACATCTGAAGTGCAGTGGAAAACTTGGATCTCCTCATTTTAGGAAGAATGTTAATAAATTGGAATTGGTTTAGAAAAGGTTAACAATATTGTAACCTGATAGGGGTGATTTTTCTGAGGAGGAGAGGTTGGACTCGCTGGGCTTGTATCCGCTAGAGTGTAGGAGGCGTCTGACTGAGGGATCACAACAGGGTGGATGTGGAGAGAATGTTTCATCCTGTGGAAGGATCTGGAACTAGGAATCACTGTTCAAAACTGAAGGGTCTTCCATTTAAAACAGAGATCTCTCAGCCTATCAAAAGTCTTCAGAAATCTCTTCCTCAAGAGGTGGTGGAAGCAGAATCTTTGAATATTTTTACAGCAGAGGCAGATCCATTGTTCACCAGCAAGGGAGTGAACGGTTACCATGGGCTGGTGGTAATCTAGATGAGGTTACAGTCAGTTCAGCCCTGATTTTATTACATAACGGAGCAGGCACAGGGCACTGAATAATCTATTCCTGCTCCTAATCTGAATGTTCATTTCAATGAAATAAAACAAAACAGGATGTTGCCAATAGGTGAAAACCTTCAGTGAAAGCGGAACAAGCCGAGGTTCCTTCTCCAAAAGGGAGGCAGTGCGTTGTACAGATGATTAAAGGGTGCACTGGGTTACTTCCAAAAAGATGTTCCCAGCTGTGACTGAGACCACATCTGGGGCCCATAAACACGGTGTCGTCATGGATAAATCCAGCTGGGATTCAGGAGCAAATTCTTGAACCAGTCAGTGGCAGGAATGCAGAACTTGCTCCCAAAGAGAATGGATTAGGAAATCCACAGTGTTCACAGGAAAGCTGGAAGAAGGGACAAGAGACAGAGGGAGAGAAGGAGGTGGAGGTGGGAGAAGATGGGAAGGGTGCAAGGGAGTGTGAGTGGAGCAGCAGGAACCAGCTCGGCCAAATGGTCTGTTCTTATGCTTCCAGTTCAATGTTTGTCCCAAAGCTGACTCAGTCTCATGAAAGAGGGAAGGGCCTGTATCTGAGAGGTGGGATTGTTCCCGCACTGCCCAATTCCCACTGAGACTCAGCTTCCCACATTCTATCTGAGTCCATATTTCCACTCACAACCCAATTCCCACCCAAGCTCTGGTAGCCACCCTGACTCCCACTGTATCCCAGGTTCCCATCCAAGGCCCAGATTCAAATTCCAGCCAAAAGTCACACCTAAACCAAGGTTTCCCTGTGGAGCAGTTAAGCACCAGGGTGGTCCTCTTCCACCCTCTCAATACCTCTTGTAATTTTATAGACTGGTATCAGGTCTCCCCTCAGCCTCCAACACTCCAGAGAAAACAACCCAAGTTTGTCCAACCTCTCCTTATAGCTAATACTCTCCAATCCAGGCAGCGTCCTGGTGAACCTCTCCCACACCCTCTCCAAAGCCTCCATGTCCTTTGTTAACTGGTTTCTCTTTCCACGGATGCTGGCTGACTGGCTGAGTTCTTCCAGCATTTCTGTTTCTGCTGTCCCCACCTCACCCCCCCACCCCGCCTGGAGATATCAGAGGAAAATTCTCTTCACAACTCTCATCCAACACCTATAAACAACGACCCAGTCACAGAGTCATTCACCACGGACACAGGACCTTCAGCCCAATTCATCCATGCCCACCAAGTTGTCTGTGAGCTAGTCCCATTCTCCCAAATTTGGCCGATATTCCTCTAAACCTTTCCTATCCATGAACCTGTCCAAATGTCTTTTAAACGTTGCAATTGGTCATGTATATCATTGCTGTTTGTGGAAGCTCCCTGTCAGCAAATTGCACAGTGACCACCACTGTTTGTACAGAACCTCATGGGCTCCAGAGCGTCACAGGGGTTGTGGGGCTTGTGTGCAATACTGGAAAAGTGTGAGTCTTTTCCATTGGAACATTGGTTAGCTGCAGTTGGGCTGGTGAACATCTGGATAGGTGAGCAGCTGGATCCCTCATCAGATGCAGAGTCCAGCTAAAATGTTTCACTCAAATGATAACACAAGGTATCAGCTGCAGTGGCTGAGTCCTGTGAATGACCAGGAACAAAAGAATTATTAATACTTGAAGTTTTTTGCCTTAACCGGTACAAAAACCAGTAAAAGAACCAAGGGCCTCCGCGGAAACTCTGTTTTTCACTGACTAAACCCTTGTGCCTGCCCAGAATTTACATTTTCATTAACTCTGTTTGAAGGATGACTCAGCCAAACCACCAACCACTTCCTCTCATCTGTGGACGAGCTGCCACACACACTGACGGAGGAAGTCGGTAGTAACAGGTGCTAGCACTGCCCGACAGGAAGGGAAGGTCGTGTTTGTGCAAATGATGAAAGCTTCAGGTTTGTCAGTGGTGATCCTGCCATCCACAATTAAGCTGCACTTTACTGATGCATCTTTTTACAAGCTAAAAGATAACAGATTCTGCCAAACGCCAAAGACAAGAAGACCCCCGAACTGGAAGAAAATTAAACACAAAAAAAACAAGTGCTGTAAATCATCAGTGTAGGGAGAGTGGATCTTGCCAGCTCCCATCTCCCTGAAGGTGCCAGCTCAGTATTGGTCATGCGATAATGCAATGCTCAGATCTCTCTCCCAGATCCTCATTGGATCATTGAGTCATGAGAGAATCATTGATCACTGGAATCTGGAGAAACAACAAGATGCTGCAGGAACTCAGCATTTATGGAGGGAAATGGACAATCAACGTTCTGGATGAAGGGTCTGGACCCAAAATATTGACTGTCCATTTCCCTCCACAGACGCTGCCCAACCTGCTGAGGTCCTGCAGCACCTTGTATGTTACATGGAGTCGTTAGATAGGAAACAGGCCCTTCGGCCCAATGTATCTGTGCTGGCCATTAAGTATCTATTTTTACTCACCTCTTCTGTGCCACGGCATTTGAGGTGCCTCACCTAAATATTTCTGAAGCAAGTACCAGCCGGCACCACCTGCTGCTCCAGAGGTCTGCTCCACATTCAACCACCTTCACAATGAAAAAACTCTTGCCAAGTCTCTACTAAATTTCCTGGCCCTTACCTTAAACCTGTGCCCACTGATTATGGGTATCTCTGCGAAGGGGGAAGGTTCCTCACCATCTACACGATCACCATTTTGTACAAGTTGCTCCTCAGCCTTCCCTGCCCCAAGGAAACACACCCAACCTCCCCGTGACTGAAACACTCCAGGTCCCAGGAGACATCCTGGTGAATCTCCTCTGCACCCTCTCCAGTGCAATCACCCCCTTCCTACAGGGACCAGAGCACACCTGCTGTGGCCTAACTAATGTTTTGTACAATTGTACCAGAAGCTCCATTCTCTTGCGTTCGATATCCCGGTTAATGAAGGCAACCGTCCCTTGAGCCGCCTCATCTACCTGTGCTGCTGCCTTCAGGGGTCCTTGCACACGGACACCAAGGTCCCTCTGCTCCTCACTACTTCCCTGGGTAGAGAGATTGCAAGTGCCAATGTGCTTGAACCAGCTGCTGGGGATGGACAACAAATGCCAGCCTTTCCAGCAATGTCCAGGTCCTGAAAATTGAATCAGGAAAGACCTTCCACCTGACAACAACACCCGGGCTTGATGCATTTGAGTCTGAGGAATAAAAATGGCTTTTGACACCAATACTTCCTCCTCAGATACAGACAAGTGCCAGCAGGCAGACGAAAAAACAAATTATGGCCTTGCCCAGGAAACGGAAAGCTGAGAAGAAGATTGCTTGCCCCGTGAAAGGCCTTGAGCTGAACTCTACCCACAGTGACCTGGTGTTGAGTTTCTGTTCTTCTCCTTTGGTTTCCTGGAGGCAGAACGACTTGTATTCTGCTCCAGCTCAACACCTCCCTCGTAGGCAGAGCAGCTTAGCACCTGTGTGATGCCTCAACCAATGGGCAGAAAATGAGCCAGATATAATGTGGATTTCCCAAGGTCATGAAGCAATACAGCACAGACACAGGCCCTTCAGCCCAACCAGTCCGTGCTGGCCACGGTGCCCACCCAGCTAGTCCCAATTTCCTGCCCATATCCCTCCAAGCCCCACCCCTCCATGTACCTGTCCAAGTGCTTCTTAAATGATCCTGTTGTACCTGCCTCACCCACTTCCTCTGGCAGCTTGTTCCACACATTCACCACCCTCTGCGTGAAAACGTTATCTCTCATGTCCTTTTTAAATCTTTCCCCTCTCATCCTAGACCTATGCCCCATAGTTTTGAACTCCCCTACCCTGGGGAAAAGACTGTTACCGTCCACCTTATCTCTGCCTCTCATAACTTTAAACACTTCTATAAGGTCGCCCCCTCATTCTCCCACGTTCCAAGGAATAAAGACCCAGCCTGGCCAACCTCTCCCTGTAACTCAGGCCCTCTGTCCTGGCAACAGCCTCATACATCTTCTGCACTCTTTCCCGTTTAACCACATCTTTCCTGTAACAGGGTGACCAAAACTGAACACAGTACTCCAGCTGCAGCCTCACCAGCGACTTATATACAACTGTAACATAATGTCCAAACTCCTATACTCAGTGCCCTGACTGACGAAGGCCAGCGTGCTAAACACCTTTTTCACCACCCTGTCCACGTGTGACGCCACTTTCAGTGAAAGAATGGCAAACAACAGTGATAACAAAGGATGACAAACAACAGAGGAGCCAGTATTGACCCTGTGGCACACCACTGGCCAAGCCAGGGAACCACAGGCTGGAGCTGAACATCCTTGTGCATGGGAAATCTCACAAATTTCATTTCATTGAGTTTTTTTGAAGAGGTGACCAAAAGGATTGATAA
>JAUZTB010000079.1:18786516-18798754 GCA_034780895.1 Rhynchobatus australiae
GTGAAGGTCTAATGTAGCTCCAACGCTGCCCAGTGAAGGTCTAATGTAGCTCCAACGCTGCCCAGTGAAGGTCTAATATAGCTCCAACACTGCCCAGTGAAGGTCAAATGTAGCTCCAACACTGCCTGTTGAAGGTCAAATGTAGCTCCAACACTGCCCAGTGAAGGTCTAATGTAGCTCCAACGCTGCCTGTTGAAGGTTCAACGCAGTTCCAATGCTGCCCACTTTAAGACCATGAACAAAATGGCAGCAATCCAGATGTTCGGCAGAAGCAGGGCAGTAGGTGGTGCTGCTGTTTAGTTGTGTTTCTGCTCAACTTGCATGGGGTAGAGCCGATAAAATCGACTCCTCTGTCTCTGTTTATTCTCTTTCATTTCAGTCATTAGTTCCCTTTCTTGCCTGAAAACATTTCTAATCCTCTGAACATCACAGCGTACCTGATGTCAGAAGCGCTGCTCAGCATCCCAGACTGATGAAAGAAGTTCTATGGGAACACTGGAACAGGAATGGAGAACTAATAAATCCTTCTGGATCCACTGGGACGGCAGTTCTCTGCAGCTGCTAACAGGCTGAGTGTTGAGCCCATGTTTACTGTACCGGACAGTCAATGTAGCACATCAAATGCACTGAGAATAATCAATAGGAAGAAAATAGTGAAGAGCTCCCTTGATGGTCAGGTGGGGAAAAGCTCTACCAACAGATCCATCCAGAGCAGGTAAACCTGATTCCCAGCCTGTGCTGAGTGGACTGATATCAGCCCGGCTGGCAGCTGAGGTGCTTCTCCTGACCTCAGTGCCCCAGGAAGTGGAACGGAAACCCAGCGAGGCTTAAGCTCCTTATCATTAGCGCTTATGTCAGTGTCTGTGGATAAACATTGGCAAGAACAGGAGCAACTTAACTCCTTCATGGCCTGTTATCATTCATAAGAATCAGGAGTCTAAGCTTTTCATAACTCCCAGAACAGGTCAGCAGAGGGGGGGCGACTGGTGTGGAAGTGTGGGAGCTCTGTGTCCATCCCCTGCATGGATACCAACACCTGGATATTCAGAGTCATACAGCACGGAAACAGACCCTTCAGCCCAACTCGTCCATGCTGACCAAGATGCCCATCTAATCTAGTCCCATTTGCCTGCATTTGACCCATATCCCCTTAAACCTTTCCTATCCATGTACCTGTCCAAGTGTCTTTTAAATGCTGTTAATTTATCTGCCTCATCCACTTCCTCTGATAGCTCATTCCATATACTGAGTGAAGAAGTTGCCCCTCAGATTTCTTCTAAATCTCCACTCTCTCACCTTAAACCTGTGTCCTCTAGTTCTTGATTCCCCAACCCTGGGGCAAAGACTGTGCGCATTCACCCTGTCTATGCTCTGGACCCTTTAACTTACCAATCCACAGGATGTGGCATCACTGCCAAGGCTGGCATTTATTGCCCATTCCTAATTGCCTCTGAACTGAGAGGTTTGCTGGGTTTTTTCAGAGGGAAGTCAAGAATCAGTCTCATTGAGGGTTCTGGAATCCTATTGTAGGCCAGACCGGGTAAGGATGGCAGATTTCCTTTCTTGAAGGGAATCAAGGAACCAGATTTGCTTTTACAACAATCCTGATAGTTTCTTGGTCACCACTTCTGATATTTGCATTTTACTCCAGATTTATTTAATTAACTGAATTTACATTCCCCAGCTGCTGTGTTGGGATTTGAACTTCTACCTCAGGATCAGAAACATAGTCCTCTGGTTGACAGTTCAGTGACTTAAGCACAACTGCACAACACCCCATGTCTAAATAGTGTCCAGGATGGGAAATTGTTAACTGGTTTATGATTATTACATGCAGGAGATACAGTGAAAAGTTTTTGCTTGTGTGCCATCCAGGCAGATCATTCCATATGTAAGTACATCGAGGTAGGACAGAAGGAAAAAAAGCAGAATGCAGAACTTTGTGCCAGTTACAGAAGAAGTGCAGTGCAGGTAGACACATAAAGTGCAAGGGCTGTGAAGAGGTAGATTGAAAGATCAAGAGTTCATCTAGGAGGTCCATTCAAGAGTCTTATAACAACAGGACAGAAGCTGTCCTCGAGCCTGGGGATACGTGTTCTCAGTCTTTTGTATCTTCTGCCCAACAGGAGGGGGAGAAGAGAGAATGTCCGGGGTGGAAGAGGTCCTTGATTGTGTTGGCAGTTTTCCCGCAGCAGCAGGAAGACATAGATGGAGTCAGTGGAGGGGAGGCTGGTTTGTGTGATGGACTGGGCTGTGTTCACAACTCTGCGATTCCTTGTAGTCTTGGGCAGAGCAGCTGGCGTACCAAGCTGTGATGCATCTGGATAGGTCTGGGTATCTTTGAGATGGAGCCAATTGCATGAAATGTTTGAATATTTTTTCCTTTTGCATCAGCACCCAAGCCCATGTGCCCGCCCATGTCAATATTTCCCATGGCGTTCAGAGAGATCGGCGATTACCAGCTCCACTGACGTGCGTTTTGCTGCAGTACTGCAGCTATTGTCTTGGGCAACTTTCAGCTGCTCCGGTATGGCGCATGCTGTACCCACACGTTTCCTGAACAACAACATGGTCACCTGCAGAAACGCTGCAATTTAAACACTCTGAAAGAACTAAATTTAAGACCATGAAATAACCAAACTCTCCCCCTGAATTCAAACCAGTGACTGAGTAAAGAGCGGTCGTTGCATTATTCTGCCAGAATGGGACTCAATGTAAAAGTCCTTGACCTGTACCTGATCTGCTCCGTCAGAGTAAACCCTCTGTTCTGATAAGTGGGAGCTCCTGCTTTCTGCTAACAGGGTTGGGCATATGGAACTGAGGAGTGACTGCAGTAAAATAATTTCTCCTCTCAAAGAACCCTTTGTAGTGAATCTGGAAGTGGTCTGGGAGCTAGTTTTATGGTGCAGGGAAGTACAGTCTGAAAGGTGTCAGGAGATTGAAAGCATGGTTGTGTGCTTCACACTAAGAACAGCGTGTAGTTACGTCATGTGGATGATCATATCATAATGTACATAATCACATGTTTCATTTACATATTTAAATACAATATTCCACACTGCTTTCTCTCTTTGAGAAAAGTTTCACATATGTATCTGTAGATTAATCACAGGTTCGATCCACTAACTGGCTTTCACTGCGACCTGCTTATCTGTGTTTCTGGTGTTGTAGTTATCTCTTGATCTGTCAAACATGTGGCACCTTGACCCACTGCAATGTTAACTTATGTTGTCCTCTTCAGGAATTGGTTCTACATCCACCTGTCATCACGTGGTTGTCCTGCTTGCCCTGCTGTTCTCACTACTATCACTTGGTCAATGTGGACGTCTCTGTCACTTGCACAAAATATCATTTAAAAACTAAACTCAAAACAGCTTAAATTTGAGGAAGTTTGGAGTCCATTTATTCAGTGTTTCCATATGTTGTAAGCTGACCTTTCTCGAATCCCTTTCAATAACCTCTTATTTGAATATAGAGGAGTGGAACTAATGACATAATAATGTTTTTTTTAACCAAAGAAATAACAGTCCATTTTTTTTTGGAGTTTATGGTTTGCTTTTATTTATTATTTTTTTTAATTTGGGGTTCTCTTTTCATATAATTAAATTTCTTCTCAAATTCTTTTGTATCTTGTTCACTTAGTACAAGATTGGGAGGTTCAGATTATATATTTTACTCCCTGTGAGGGTATATGTCAACTATTATTATTGTAATCCCAGTCTCTTCGCACCATGTGTATAATCACTATTGTTATGTATATTAATTTGAAATTTAATAAAAAGATTGAAAAATAAAGAAAAAGAAATATCATTCAGTACCATAAACCTGTACTGTTTCATCAATATCCCACATCTGTACGTTCATCAGTCCTGTTATTTTAATTTTCTCATGCGGTCTGAATCGCTTCTCTTTGCCTGTTCCCAATGAGTTGTTAGGATGCAAATCCTGATTTTCCTGACATTTCCAGTGCTGTCCTGCTCCCTCGCCCAAGCTGTGCTGCAACGAATTGAAGCCTGTGACACTGACCACTCTGCTGGGTGAACCCTGCAGTATGTGGCACAGCACAATACTTGAACAAGATGTTTACTAAACGGTGATTCATGGTTAAACACAAACAACATTGGATGAGAAGCTTGTCATTGTTTTTGACAAAAATCAATGTGAATCTGCTGAAATGGTCAAGCCTTCCGTCTACAGCTTGTCTCTAGAGTTTTAGTTCTGCATTCTTGACAGATTGTGCATGTTAACATTATATCTGCCAGATTTTTCTCAATACTTGGTCAATATACAAAGATTCTCTCAATAGCCTTCATATTTATGACACTAGTATGTTCTGTGTATAGTTCATCTAAGATTTATCTTCTCAGGACATTGGGGGATGACTGTTCAATGTCACCACTTCAGACAGCCGTGATTAATGAGCATTTCTTACCTTCTGTAATAAACTGGTTGTGTATGGTCACTAATCTGTTTTGGTCCAACCTCTGAAGGTGTGCTCATCGATTTGCTTCAGAAGGGATTCTTTCTGAGTGATGTCTACAGCTGTGGCTGGAAAGTCATCATCCACTAATTGTAACGTTAAGGTTGTGACTTCACCATCTATATCAGAATCTTCGTGTGCTCATTTGCATCAGCAATTGTGTTTTATTAGGAAGTCCAAAACATGGTTGTGTAATTGTATTGAGGCAGGAGGTATTGAGGATGGTGTTGTGGCTGGAATTGGTTGCTTTGGACCTGGAAAAATTAGGTTCAAACCTGGTTTGTGCTCTGTGAAATGTATAACCTTCTCAGTCAAAACTGGCAAAATATCTTTGCTCGAAGAATAATGGCTGGTGTTTTGTATCTATCAGTGCTATGTCCCATTCACTTTCAGTGGAAGTGTGATATGTCGCCTCTGTCAACAGATTTGACTGATAGCACCGACTCAATTGGTTAAGGCATCACACACAAGATTCTCTGTCCTCATCATGTCAAAATGCACTCATTAGGAATTGTGTTTAAGCTCTAATCACACAAGTCTGTTGATCCTCACTTCATCTCCAGTTTCCAGTGATGCAGTGATATAAGCTAAATCCAGTGAAAATCCATACCCTAAAAATCATCTGAGCTCTTCCACATTTTCAAGTCAATTCAGCCCTTATAATAGTTTCAACTTCATCGATGGTAAGCCATTGACATTCATTTTCAACCCCAGATGGACAACTTCTCCTCACACAAAGACACTTTTACTTTGGTCAAGTTTCACACTGTGGTGATGCAGTTGTTTCAGAAAATCTTTTTAAATGCCAGCATTGAGTTCTTCATTAACCAAGGCAATGAGAAGGTTGCATCGACAGATGTGTGTCAAAGGCCTCCACTGAACCTGGAGCAAGAACTTGCACTCACATGGTGATGATGTTGGTTCAGGCCCACAGCTTTCCCTGCTCTCTCTGAATGTAAGCTACTGTCACATTGTACCAGCATTCTTCAGCATTTTTGCTTCAATTACCATTGAGGCTGGAGTTTTGTGAGCCAACTCTCTGTGCCTAATAACTTGGACTGAATCCATTTGTTATTTAAGCTTTACACAATCTATCCTGGAGTGGGTGGTTTAAGACTCATCAAAGTTGCAACTGGTGGATAACTCAGTGTAACAGTCTGTGACTCTCCTGTCCCTTGATTCTGAATGCCAAACTTCTAACTCCCTGCTATTTCAAATGGCCACGAATTGAAATAACCCTCTAAATCTCACACACCACTGAAGGGAACACCATTGGCTTTCTTTGGAGTTACCAGTTTAGGATTAGGGTTAGGGATAAGTCTTAGAACCAAGAGAATAGCTCACTTATACCAGAATTCACTGCCTGCACATTTCCAACATAATCCTCTACTTTCAGAATATTTTTAGCCACAACAAACTTATTCATCGTTTTCCTGTATTTTGTAAAGGACTCACATGCGAGATTGTTCAAACCTTGATTGTGTATGCAGCCTGTCTGCATTTGAGCTGTTTTGTTCCCATTTCCCACCGATACAGTGAAGCAGCTGCACAAGGCTTCACCACGGTATACCCACTTCCTCTCCTTATTTCGTTCAAGGTTTCTCTTCATTATACAGACTAATGCTGTCTCTCTTTTGTTAACTTTGCTGCTGTTATACTGATTTATTATTTATTCTTGCGGAGAAATCCTTCAGCTTCCTGCCACTGCTATTGTGGAGGCTTGAGGGTCCATGGTCCTGGGTTGATCAGCAATGCTCAGTAGTTCTTCAACCATCCCCTCAGAATACTCCCAGAGACCATGCACATTGGTTGCTGCTTCAATCTGTGTCACCAATTGCACTGTATTGGGAGGTGGTCTGTGAATCAGAAGTAGTGCTAGGAAATACCATCTACAATAATCTGTAGGAGATGCCAAGAGTTTCAAGAAATCAGTGCAGACACAAGAGGTTGCAGATGCTGGAATCTGGAGCAACAACTAGTCTGTGGGTCGAGCAGCATCTGTGGGGGGAAAAGGAACTGTTAACATTTTATGGAGCTGGAAGACGTTGGCAGGCGGATCATAGAGGGCGGTAGACAAAGAGAAAGAAAATGAGAGGTGAGTGGGGTGGGGGGAGGGGAGGTCAGAGACGGCTGCGGGAGGGGGATAAGCAGGAACACAAAGGGCTGCCCATTATCAACTCCTTATCATCCACCTGCTTCCAACTCCAACAACGCTCCCCCCCCATCCCCTCCCCTACCTGGTGCAACCTGCCTGTCATCTTTTACCCCTCCTCAGTCCACCAATCACCTCGGGCGCCTGTCTGGCAACTCTCCCTCTCTTTATACCGGCCATCTCCCCTCTCCGCTCCCAATCCTGATGCAGGGTTTCAACCTGAAATGTCGACAAGAAGTTGGTGTACGATGTTTTACAGGCTAGCCACAACTAACACGCGTGCTGACATTATGTGCATGGTCATGTCATAATGTTAAATACTCAAATGACAGATTCACCCCTTATACCACACTCTGTTCCCTGGTGAATTCACTGATTAGCACTGAGGCACTTCTAACAACCTTCCCGTGTAGGTACCACACAGGAGCAGACATTGCACACATCAAGGTCCCATGAGCAATGACTTAATGGCCGGGCTGTCTGCCTCAGTACTTGTGGTGATTGCAGGAAGATTGTTTACCAAGAGCAATGAACAAACAACTCACACAGTCTAATTTAAAAATATGTACTGTGAATATTTATATTGTAGCTGCAGTAAATATTATTTAAACAATAAAATACTTACCTGGGGGAGCTCAGAGGTGCAGGAGCTCAGTGCATCCACCTCTGGATCTGGCACCCCATCCACTCTGGACTGGATCACGCAGAGAGTGGATCTGAAGCAATCTCGGTGAGACTGCTGATGGGTTTGGATCACAACTCTGGAAGTTATTCCAATTGCCATTCTCACTCCGAGAGAGGACCGAATGAGAATGAGAAGCTTTAAAATAGTTATGGAGAAAGATCCAACCAGTTTACGGGTTAAGCTCCTGAACTGGGGCAGAGCAAATTTTGGAGCCATTAGTTCAGATCTTGCAGAAATCTAGGGTGAGATTGTTTGCAGGGAAAAGAACGTTTGCCAAGTGGGAGGCCTTTAGAAGTGTGATGTCAAGAGTTCAGGGCCTGCATGTTCCTGTTAGGCTGAAGGACAAGGCTGGCAGGTTTCGGGAACCCTGGTTGACAAGAGATGTTGAGGTGCTGGCTAAGAAAAAGAGGAAGGCATACACTGCGCTTAAGCAACTGGGAACTAGTGAATCTCTTGATGACCACAAGTGTAGGGGTGCATTTAAGAGAGAACTTAGGAGGGCAAAAAGAAGACAAGAGAAGGATCTGGCAGGCAAGGTGAGGCAAAACCCCAAAGGACTCTACAGGCATATTAAGAGTAAAGGGGTGGCTGGGGAGAGAATAGGTCCCCTTGAAGATCAGCACAGCCGTCTGTGTGTGGAATCAAAGGAAATGGGTGAGATTTTTAATGAATATTTCTCTTCACTTTTTACTGTGGAGAAAACAATGGAAGCAAAGGAAATGGGGTAAATGAGTGGTGTTGTCTTAGACCACCTACTAATTAGCAGGGAGGAGGTACTGGAGGCCATAGAGTGCATGAAGGTGGATAAATCCCCCGGGCTTGAGCTGGGGCATTCCTGCACCGTGTGGGAAGCTGGAGAAGAAATTGTGGAGGCCCTCACAGAGATTGTTGCTTCATCTCTGGTCACGGGAGGTTCTGAGGACTGGAGAGGGGCTAATGTGGTATCATTGTTTGAAAATGGGAGCAAAACCAAGCCAGGAAACTACAGGCTGGTGAGTCTGACATCGGTGGTGGGTAAATTGCTGGCGGGGATTCTGAGGGTCAAGATTTAGAGAGGGTCTGATTCGCGACAATCAGCACGGCATTGTGCATGGGAAGGCATCTCTGACAAATATCTTAGAATTCTTTGAGGAGGTAACAAGAGGGTGGATAAGGGTGAGGCAGTGGATGTTGTCTATATGGACTTTAGCAAGGCCTTTGACAAGGTCCCTCATGACAGGCTAGTCTGGGAGGTTGGATCGCATGGGATCCAGGGGAAGATCAGATTGGATTCATAATCGGCTCAGTGGTAGGAAGCAGAGGGTGATGGTCGAGGGTTGTTTCTCAGAGTGGAGGCCTGTGTCTAGAGGTGTGCCACAGGGGTTGGTGCTGGGACCTGTGTTGTTTGTAATTTATATAAACGATTTGGATGTGAATGCACAAGGCACGGTTAGTAAGTTTGTAGATGATACTAAAATAGTTGGTGGTGTAGATATAGAAGGTTATGAAATCCACAGAGGGATCTGCTGGTTCTGTGGGCTGAGGACTGGCAAATGGCTTTCAATCCAGATAAATGTGAGGTGTTGCATTTTGAGAGATCAAACCAGGGTAGGGCTTGCACAGTGAATGGTGGGGCCCTGGGGAGTGTTATGGAACAGAGAGACCCAGGAGTGGAAGTGCAGAGTTCACTGAATGCAGAGTCACAGGTAGACAGGGTGGTGAAGATAGCATTTGAAATGCTGGTGTTCATCAGTCGGGGCACTGAGTACAGGAGCCGGGAAGTTATGTTGCAGTTGTACAAGATATTGGTGAGGCTGCACTTGGAATACTGTGTACAGTTTTGGCCACACTGTTATAGGAAGGATGTTACTAAACTAGAAAGTGTGCAGAAAAGATTTACCAGGATGTTGCCTGGACTTGGGGGCCTGAGTTACAGGGAGAGGTTGTGTAGATGAGGACTTTATTCCCTGGAACATAGGAGATTGAGGGGTGACCTGACAGAGGTGTATACGATCATGAGAGGCAGAGACAGGGTGAAAGCACACAGTGTTTTTCCCAGGGAGGGGGTGCCAAAAACAAGAAGGCATGAGTCTGAGATGAGAGGCGAGAGATTTAACTGGGACATCATGGGCAGCTTCTTCACGCAAAGGATGGTGCATATTTGGAATGAGCAGGCACATTAGCAACATTTAAAAGTCATCGAGATAGGTCCATGGATAGGAAAGGTTTAGAGGGCTTATGGGGCAAATGCGGGCAGATGGGACCAGCTCACTGGGCAACACAGTCGACATGGATGAGCTGGGCCCAAGAGCCTGTTTCCGTGCTGAATGACATATGAGAAATGGAGAAAATGTGTTTGTGTTGTAGGAATCACTCGCCGCAGTTGTGCTGAGGCATGAGACAAGGAGCTTAACCATAAAGCAAAGCTATGTTGCACTTGGAGTGTTTAATGTTGATTCTGGATGAATGAAATGACAATGTTCTGTTTCTAGCACTATCATATTTCAGCTGGGTGAGCACAAAAATATGTTTTTAAATAGCTCTCTGGAATATTTGCTCACATATTCACTTTAAGTTCAATACTTGAATGAATGATTAACTTGACTGTTTAGTTGTGGTTTGATCTGTGAATTCCCTTCCTTGGCACAGTGACAGGATGTATATCGAGTTACAGTTAAATCTTCAGTGCCTAATCAGCCCCCACCCAATGGGCATGTCAGGCAGAACCCCGGTTCTCCTGCCCAGCAAGCTTGTAAACAAAGAGCAAAGCCCTGAGCCTGTTTATTCCTGAGGTTCCCTTGAGGATCCCACACCTTCCCATAAGCAACAGCCTCTCAACGCCATAGAAACAGGAAGGGAACAGCAAAATACACAGCTGTGACAGTGGATTTATTGAAAATATAAAATCCATTGGTTTAACACACAATGCTGTATGTGAACAGATTCAAGGCTACAACCCTGTGTGTCGGTGGTCAGTGCAGGCTTTTAAACTCTACATCTGGCATTAACTGACCACCACTGCATCTGTCTCCTCCCCTCACCTATTCTTCATCCCTCTTTTGTACTAGGTTTCTGCACAATACTTGCAATTAAATCCAAGTCCAATTTAACAGATGCAATAAAGGTCACATTTTTATCATACTTGTGCTGTGCCAAACCCCTCTCTAATTGGATTGGCAGATGAGTCTACATCATTCCAGCTCCCACTACGATGTAGAATATGATTCAGGACCAAAGATGCTTCTCAGATAAGGCAGCATTAGCAGGCTGGGAGATAATTGGGATGTAGTGAGGTTGGAGAAAGGAGGCAGGTGGGAGAATGAGACAAAGAAGGGAAGAGGGGGGAGGAGAGGTAGAAGGGAGAGAGAGGGAATGGGATGGAACGGGTGGATGGGGAAAGATAAAGTCAACTGTTGCCTTGGGATGGAGATAACGACCCAAGTTTTGTGGTGGGAGCAACAGCCAGGTGGTGACTTTTTTTCCGCAGTGCAGGGTCTTATTTGTTTTGAACAGTTTTATTGCTTTTGAAGGTGAGTGCTGTGTTTTGGCGGATGTGTCAGTGTTGCCCTCCAGAATGCACTTCCTTCTCTGCTTGTTTTCTGCCAACAGTTACTGACTGGGGGAATTGTAATGCAGCACATGGCTACTTGCTTTATACTTCTGGCCATTAGGTTGGTACATGATTATTTGGACTTTGGATGCTGCAGGTTGTATTTAGTTCATTGTGTTTCATTTGTTCATGGGACATGGACATCATTGGGAAAGCCAGAATCTGTTACCCATTCTGAATTGCCTCCAAGAAGCTGGTGGTGAATGTTCTCAAATGTCTGTGTGGTGACATTAGTCCCACAATACTGCTGGGTGCGGCAGTCCAGGATTCAGACACAGTAACCAGGAAGGGCAAGTGATACACTTGCAGGTGAGGATGCAGTGTAACGTAGTGTGTAACAAACGTGTCTCCACGCACCCATGGCCCTTGTCCCTCTACGTGATAGAGGTTGGGAGGTGCTTCACAAAAACATCATCATTTCCCAGAATGGCAACTCTTAAGTGTTTGCTGTAAGAGGAGGAACAGAGCTGGCTGGTCAGGGAGCAGTGAGGCTGGATGGCGACTCACAGTCTTTTGTTCTAAAGACCAGGACGAGTCTCAAGTGAATCTTAACTTGTTCATTGACTGGGTTTCCATTCCAATTTCTGGGCTCAAACATCTTGCAAATTATATTTTCAATAGGTAAGCCATTTTCTTTTAATTTGAAGTGGTGATTTTATAAAATATCTGCTTTATAATATAATGTGATGAGTGTCCACAGGTGTAATATCTTTGTAATGTGACAATAATATCATGGTTGCATGAAAGCACCGAAGTCATTGGGTTTGTTGTGCATGTGCTGGCTGCTTGTTTAAGCTACTTGATTGATCCAGAAGGTTAAGTTAATCAGATCCAAGGTGATTTGGCTAACTGGATCCAAAATCAGCTTGGAGATAGGAGGCCGAGGGTGGTGGTGAAGGATGCTTTTCTGATTGGAAGTCTGAGATGAGTAGGGATCGATGCTGGTATCCTTGTTGTTTGTGATAGACATTAATGACTTGGATGTGAAAGCAGGAGGTATGATTATTAAATATGCAGATGACACAAAAGTTGTTGGTGGTGTGAATAGCGAGAAAGGCTGTCTAAGGCTACAGCAGGGTAAGATAAGATATTTATTTATTAGTCACATGTACATCGAAACACACAATGAAATGTGTCTTCTTGCATGACACAGAATGCGCTGGGGGCAGCCCTCAAGTGTCGCCACGCTTCCGGCGCCAACGTAGCATGCCCACAGCTCCTAACCTGTATGTCTATGGAATGTTGGAGGAAACCAGAGCACCCGGAGGAAACCCACGCAGACACAGGGAGAACGTACAAACTCCTTACAGACAGTGGCAGGAATTGAACCTG
>JAUZTB010000079.1:19145731-19157308 GCA_034780895.1 Rhynchobatus australiae
ATCCTTACCAGCGGTTCAACAATCTCCTCCCTCGCCTCTCGAAGCAGCCTGGGGAATATTCCGTCAGGCCCCGGAGACTTACCCAACGTGCCCAAGTTACTAACTGGAGAACTCCAGAAGTTATACAGAAGTATCCAGTATAAATACCAAGTGCAATCACAAACCATGAGTCAATATTATGTTAATTATTAAACCTGGACAAACCCATCTGTTGCTCTAATACATCTGTTCACTGCTTAGTGTCTCCTGCAGAAAGGATGAAGTTATTCATCATTGTCATGGTAGGCTTTTCCTTTCAAAATTCCATCAAAGAATCTAATATCATGAATGCAGGTGTAGTTTACCTAGCTGATCTATCCTTCCCCTTCTTTCTTGGTACACAGCAAGGTGAACATCATCATATCAAGCTAGAACACGCAGGAAGCCATGACAAACAGGGGTCAGAAATATTTTCCCAGGTCCCCTTCAAGTTTCAGTGTTCAGGCACAATGTTTCTGCCTCCTTTGCGAATACCACCACAAAGCAAGCATCAATTTCATGGCTTGTTGGCATCGAGCTTGGATTAATTTCTGAGAGTCAAATTACTACCATACCAAGAGGTTTACCGAGTCTCAAAATGCAAAACAGTAACCATGCCCAACAAAGAGACAAGTGTGCAGTTAACACCATCCCTACAATTTATAGGAACAGCGAAGTACACACGAAGATGCCTTGCACTAAAACCAGATAGGCGGCTCTTACAGAACCGCCGATTGTATGGCTCCCAATGATGCCCATTCTGCATTCTGGCCACATGTTCTGGCTCTCTCCATACACAAGAGTTTTGACTTCCCAAAAGGAGATTGAAGCAAATAGTTCAATTAGATTTGTCTGTGGGACTTTGCTGAAAGTCAGTTACTGCATTTGATTTCTTTCCCGTGCCTTCAAGCTTCATGCCCCACCTTTTCTGTGATTGACGAGGGTTTCAACAACAGCATGGAGTTTGCGTAATTGCTGGTCTTCATTCTCAATCTCCTGAAACTTCTCTTCAAACCACTGGAAACAGAACAAATATTTTGTATAGCAGAAGCCACAGGACAAACAATGAAACTACGCAGAAGCCACCCACTTGCCTCATCCAAAGGACTCCCAGATGGTCATTCCCTGGTCCCGGTCCAAGATGTCCAAAACCAGAGCACACCAGTTTAGGCCACAAGGAAAGAGGTTTAAAGGGAATCAGAGGAAGAAACTTTTCCACCAGAGAGCATTGTAATTGGATTGCACTGCCTGAGGGGGAAGGTAATGGCAGATACTTGCATGTTTAAGTATCTATTCGAGCACTTCAATCACCAAAGCACGGAAGGCAAAGATGGAGTACTGGTAACTGAGATTAGTATTGATGATTGGCACGGACACAGTGGGCAGAAGGGCCTTTTTCTGTGCTGCATCATGGCTCTGACATTGAAAAGTTTGGGGAAGTTACAAACCATCTCAATGCAAAACACAGCAGCAGCGTGTGCTTAGGAAAGAAGGCACTTTGCAACTTTTAAAACTGAATATGCAGAGAACCAGAAACAATGAACACACCAATACATCCAACTCCAAGCACGTGGTCATCACCCAGAAGGGTCACAAGCAGGGCCTGGGGATGTCAGCTGCTGCGATACAGCACTTCCCCCACTGGGCCACTGACTCAGCACCTCTGTACCTCCCATACCCCACAAGGTGGCAAAAAGACATCAGTAAACAAAATGCAACAATTCCCTGGAACTGGTCACAGATGGGACAGGACCATTTGATTCAGTACAGCCATGAGGCAGAACTATTCTCACCAGCACCCAGCAGTTTTAACACCTTCTACTCATGGCTCAGTCATTCAGTGATGAAATTCTCTCAGGTACAACTACGAGGCACAAAACACTTACTATATCCGACTCATTCATCTTTATGGTCATCTTACTGACAGCATCAGCAGCTTTGTTGACCATCCGAAGAAGACTAGCACCACTCAGAGCCTGAGTATTTACTGCACGTGGCAACTGAAAATCAAGATGAAATATTGGCATTAGACAACTCCACTCAGCAGAAAACTCCTTCGATATTTTCCATCCCATCACCAAATAGCTTTTGGGAGGTTTCTAACCCAACCAACTGGGCCGAGCATTGCCATGGCCAGCATTAATCAGCTACAAGCTCAGTAAACACACTGCTAATAATGCCCTGGGAGAGCTAAATACAGTAGTTACATGTCCCACACAGCACCAGACAGTAGAATTGAGTGGAGGGTTGACAAGGATGTGGGTGGAATTTTTTTTTAAATGGGATTAATGTAGGATTAGTATAAATGGGTGGCTGGTGGCCAATGTGGAGTCACTGGGCTAAAAGGTTCTGTTTCTGTGCCTTTGTATTTGGAGCCATTCTAACTTTTGATGCCAAGATTTAACCAGCAATTAGATGGGACCTCTTGCCATCACAGTTAGCTGGTTCGAACACACGGGCTGTGTGTGGAGTAGAGCCACATCATGGTCTGATGCCATACCACAGGGCACTGCAGAGCAGGATCGGGATACACCCACACCTCCAATCTCCTTGTCGCCTGAGACCTCACCACATTTGGGAAAGAACCTCTGAAGGAGCAGAGCAACTCCAGGGTGCAGGAGGGAAGAAAGTGGTGACAGTGACCAGGCAAGCACGGCCAACCCTGCAAAGGAGTCCATGCATCCAAACCACATTACTCCAGGAACGCCTGGACTCGGAAGTTCTGGTTGAATCTTGAGTAATTCACTTCATTAATTAGAATGGCTCCAGATACAAAGGCAGAGTCAAAAATACTGCACAGAACCAGGACAACTGAGTCCATGCCAACCACTGACTTACCAATCCTACACAAATCCCTTGTGTTTTATATGTAGTGGCCAATTCACCTACCAATCTGCACGCCTTTGGGATGAGGAATGAAACTGGAGCACCTGCTGTCCCAGACAGCAGAGGTCGGGATTAAACCCGGGTCTCTAGTGCTGAGGCAGCAGCTCTCCGAGCTGCGCCGCAGGGTACTGAAGGTACATTTTGGGGACTGAAGAAAGAGGGTCGAAGTGATAACAAGGAAAAAAAACAAGTGCTGGACGACATGGCTGATGTCAGCTGGTCCTTAAGCTACAAATGCTGACATTTGGGAATAAAAATTGCAGATGCTGGAAATCTAAAAGTCAGAAAATGAAGAACATTCAGGCAGGCAGCATCATGGGAAAGTGACATTTCGGGTCTGCTCAATCCCATCCTCTGTCTCTCCCTCACCCCTCCACTTCCCAAGCTCCCCTAGATTGAGTGGTTACCTCATCTTTTTCCAAGAATTCCCTCACATCAGGATCCTGCAACAGTGTGGGATGTTTGATGATCCTCTGTAGATATCTGGAATGATCAAAGAATTGGGTGGGGTTTTGTCTGGAGTTAATTAGTTTGATAATTTCAAACTGCATCTGTACAAACTTCATTACCCCAAGCTTCACAATTAAGTGCACGTGTTCAATCCTGATGTTACTTATACTTGGTAACACTGGGTGAGAGATTAGCTGTCCTCTCAGAACACTGCAGAAATGGCTACACAGATCTAATCCTGAAACAGAACATGTCACAGGCAGTCACATTCTAACACCAGTGACAATCAGCAGCCACTCCAACCAATACAAGATCTAGTTATTCCAGGCACTGGATCGATCCATACCGTGTTCCCTTTACAGCAGCACACCATCAATGCTGAACAATGACAGCAGCTTCCCACTCAGTAACTTGTGGCTCAGGTGCCACCTGGTGTAAGATTGCTGAAACAGCAGGGCTCAGACTACACACCAGCTGAAGAATGTTCTTACATATTCACAGCAGTTCCATTTAGGACACTTCCTCAGCTGGGACAAAACTATTTTCCTGCCTGTACATTCCAACTTGTTAAACAGGTTTACAATTTCCCCCTCACTGCCCCCCCACCCCACAGGTGCCTCAAGGAGAGAGGACACAGATATTCCTGAAGTGAACTGAAGGAGTTTCCAGGGGAACATTTAGGGAGGAACAACAGAATCCAGAGAGCCCGTGAATACAGGATAATGGTGCTATTTAAAAACTGAGAATGTGCCCTTGGTCTCAGAACACAGCCAGCCTCACACAGCACTGATAAAGGGGTCATTTTCAATGTCAGATCCTCTGGGAACAAGGTGCCAGGAACAGCTGGAGAGTGCGCTATCAGTGCTGTGCAATTTGTTTAGTCTGGATAAGACCAGAGTACTGCACCATAATATTCTCCACTCCAGGGAGCATGCACTCCACTCGTGACCACACCAGTTCTCTAGCTACATACACAAGTTGGTTAGATTTCAGGGACCGTGAGCACCTTCAGGAATGGGATGAGAAGTACTCGGGGGAGGCAGGGGAGGGGTTTTCTCTAGATTTAATGACGACAGGTACTGCATTTTTCTGTGTGATTGTTGTAAGGAGCCGAAATGTGAAATTTGACTATGAAATGAGTATAAACAGCAGAGAATGGCACAGGAGTGGGTTTGACAAATTTCAGCATGAAACCAGATTCCAAAAAGGAAGCAATTTCTCAGCCAACTTTCACAACTGCTTCCCTGTTTTCCTTTTGGCCTTCACTGCAGAATACATTGGAACAGACATCTGGTGGGTCATCACTACAAGTACTCCCACTCCATCTCAAAAAGGAGAGAAGTCAGAGTACAGGAAGGAGATAGAGAGCTTATTGACACAGTGTCATGACAACAACCTTTCCCTCAATGTCAGCAAAACAAAAGAACTGGTCATTGACTTCAGGAAAGGGGGGTTGTGCACATGCATCTGTCTACACCAATGATGCTGAGGTCGAGGGTTGAGAATTTCAATTTCCTAGAAGCGAACATCACAAATAGCTTGTCTTGGTCCAACCACGTAAACACCATGGCCAAGAAAGCTCATCAGCATCTCTATATCTTCAGGAGGCTAAAGAAATTTGGCATGTTCCCGTCAACCCTCACCAATTCCAACAATGTGCCATAGAAAGCATCCTAACTGGATGCATCACAGCGTGGTACAGCAACTGCTCTGCCTGCAACTGCAAGAAACTGCAGAGAGTTGTGGGCACAGCTCAGCACATCACAGAAACCATCCTCCCCTCCATAGGCTGTTCATGTTCCCCACTGCCTTGGTAAAGCAGCCAGCATAAATCAAAGATCCCACCCATCCTGGGCATTCTCTTCTCCCCCTCCCATTGGCCAGAAGATACAAAAGCCTGAAAGCACATACCACCAGGCTCAAGGACAACTACTATTCTGCTGTTATAAGACTATTAAGCAGTTCCCTAGTTTGATAAGCTGGAGTCTTGACCCCACAATCTACCTTGTTGTGTCCTTGCGCTTATTGTCTGCATCTGTTACACTTTATTCTACATTCTATTATTGTTTTACCTTGTACTACCTCAATGCACCATTGTAATGAAATGATTTGTACAGACAGCATGCAAGACAAGTTTTTCCAATGTATCTTGGTACACATGATGATAATAAGCCATTCTACCAAGCAGCTGACGTGAAAAGCCAACAGAGTAAATGGCTAGAGTGAGAGATTTGATGGAACCCACCCACAGAATGCCTGACACATTTAAAAACCAGAAACCAACCAATTGCTCAACTGCTGCTGTTTTAGTTCAGCAAATGGAAAAGTTTAGAAAAAAGACTGCAGATGCTGGAATCTAGATTAAAGAAATATGATTCTGGAGGAACTCAGCGGGCCAGACAGCATCAGTGGAGAACAACAGGCGGTTAGCATTTTGGGTCAGGACCCTTCTTCAGGACTGAAGATTGGGAAAGGCGAAGCCCAATATATAGGAGGAAAAGCAGAGCAGTGATAGGTGGACAAAAGAGGGGAGGCGGGGTGGGCACAAGGTGGTGAGACGTAGATGCAGGTAAGAGATAGTGATGGGCAGGTGTGGGGAGGAGTTTAGAAATAGTTTTCTGTGCTTTACAAAGCTGATCTAAAATAAGTTTCTGAATTCAGATCAAGAATATTCTTGTGTAGAGAAGGGAAAACTGCACAAACTGTTGTACACACTGACAGAGATTTGTTTCCATGGACAGACTATTGCACATAAAATGGGATGTCAGTAGATTCCTCCAACGTTAACAAGCTACATTTAACAGGAAAGCCTCTAATTACAGCAAATCTCAGGACACCCGTCATGCTGCTAACTTTACCCACCTACTTTACCATGGATACAGTGGCTATTAGCTCAGATGATTGGCAGATTGGGAAGTTCATGGAGTACATCCAAAGATGAGGTGTTGCTGCAGAGAATATAGTGCGTTACATCCCTTATGGTTATACTTGGTAAGCTTCAGTTTTCTGCCAATTCTTGAGGATTTGTTTTAGCAGAGATCTGAATCTACATTTATCACCCATCCTTCCTGCTGTCTTACTCAACCTCTGTCCATCTTCTGCCTTTGCAGACAAGATTAAACCACAAGGTCCCACATGATGTCACCTCCAGGTAGCACAGGTACTGCAGAGACACTACACAAAACCATTTCACCCACCTCAGGTTATTCCAGTCCAATTCTAGAGCAGGTACACACCTACCAGCAGGTCCCTGCTACTGGCAGAGCTGAAGCCAGGTCTCTTAACAAAAAAAGAATCAGAAGTCCCATTGAACAGTCTAATTCTGGCACAGGAGCAAGACTATTCTTGTATCAACTGCCTCCAACCTCATGCTATAAATTCTTGTGGGATGGAAGACTCCAGCTCCTCAACTCCAGGTTCAAATGATGCTCACCTTGACAATTTAATCCTGCATCATTAGCCCGATCTGTGGCCTCAAACACATCCTGCACCACGTCACACTCAGCAACCACCCTTGGTGAACTCTGGTTCTCAGTGCACCACCCAGTTCAAAATTCTCCAAGGCCATGGTCCTCACCCTTTGCTGAAATGCTCTAATCTTCCCCACGTTCTCAATACATCCATTCCAGCAACCATGTAGTCTTGAAGACTAATCTCACCCCAACCAAAACAAATCCACCTGGCTGACCATCAATTCTTCTCTAATCTCAACATTGTAAATGTGGTATTTAAATGCACGGCCCTTTGAAGCTATATTGCCTCTTCCTTGGTTTCCCCCATTTCCTTTCAACACTCACCTTTCTAATGCAGCTCGCCTCCGCTCTAGGAACTCTGCCGAGGAGGAATCTTCCTTCCCAACTTTCACTTTGGTCATACCTTACCAAAGAGAAATCAGCATTAGCAATTCACATCTGGAAATGGGGAAAACCAGAGAGTGGAGATATTGCTTATGGCAGGAGACCGGCTTTCTGTATTAGTGCATTGTGGCTTCTCAATCAGGGAAAGGGACTGAAACTCCAACTGTCCTTTCTAATGCACTACTTCAGTGTCAAATTGAAACATAATCCCATATTCCCTTACCACACAGGCCACTTCAGTCCATCGCCTATGCCAGTTTACTCATTTTCCCTGCAATCCATTCTCCCCACAGTCCCATCCATTCACTCCAGATTCACCCACCTATACCAGGTGCAATTTACCATTGACAAGTCTTTGGGATGTGTCACCAGGGTAAACCTACGCAGTTACAGGGAGAAATGCAAACTCCACACAACAGCACCAGAGGCGAGGATTGTATCTGGGTCTCTAGAACAAGGCAGCAAATCTACCAGCGGTGCCATCCTGAAAGTCAATGCCCACAGGGACCTAAACCCAGAATTTTTGAACGAGAAGTCCAACGCACCAAAAGACTTGCCAACTAGCAAGATCTAAATCATACTAATTAGTGAAACTTCTCTGGTGCTAGAAGTCACTTGCACAATGCAACAGATTCAGAGCACCTTGAAAGCACTAGGAGCAAAGAGCCAACTTTTCAATCCCCTCTATACATCTTTCCCTGGGTGGAATGGCGTAGGTGAAGATTCCAGTAGCGAACTCTCCACAAAACCCCACAGAACAAGGCAAAAGTCTCATGTAGATTTATATAACAATGGTGGGGGAAGTGAAGGCAAGACAAAACACCGTCTAAAAGGACAACAGATACTTGTAAGGAAACAGAACAAATGGACTCAAGAGATGAAAATTGGGGATAATTCCTTATTGAATAAAACGATCTCCCCATCGTTCTAAACTGTCATTCTTATAACAGCCATTTGTAACAGACTTCAGAAAAGTATGCATTCCAATAGACATGAGAACAACAAAAGCACAATTGGTTTCAGTTTGATCTCCAACTGCTGTACCTATTAAGCTCTTCTCAGGAGGTGGAGGCACTATGAAGCCGTTTTGAGAATGTTTCTCTGAGAGTCTGTCGTATAATCCTAGGAAGTCACTAAATCTTCGCTTAACACTGAAATCTTTCCTCTTGAACATTGTTAAACTGGTCTGCAAAGCAAAACAATACATAAATATATTAAATTTTATACAGCACGGTAACAGGCACTTCCAGCCCAATGAGCTGGCGCTACCCATTTATACGCACGTTAACCTACTAACCCATAGGTCTTTAGAACATGGGAGGAAACCGGAGCACCCGGAGTAAACCCATACAGTCATGGGGAGAACAAACTCCTTACAGACAGTGGCGGGAATTGAACCCCGACTGCTGGCACTGTAATAGCGTTATGCTAACCAGTATGCTATAGTGCTGCCCATAAGTCAATGCATTTGCACACTCAAGCTATGCAACACTGTAAAGAGAATCAAAAGCACTGACATCTTATCATTCCCTGCGCTAGGCAATCTGCACTTATACTGTACACAAAATATCACTTAAAATGAGCAACAAGGCATACAATCTAAACACACGAATGCAAGAATTCTTCTGATAAATCAAATAGCATTTACACCAGAGTTGTGCCCAACCGCAACAGACACCAATGCACTGATACATACCAATGTGGACACTTTATAAGCCATGTATGCAGCCATGCCATCACCTAAGCAGAGAAATTAGAAACAAAATTATTCAAGTACATTGCAGTTGCATTATGTGGATAAACAGGAGCAGCATTCTAGATTGGGCAAGAGCAGAGTACCAAACAGATCATTTTGGTCAATCTCACCAGGATTGAGCACATCAGAACAATTTTCTGCACTTTGGCAGCATTGCCAGAGCGGCAGAAGCTCATCTGAGCCACAGTCTGTACACACAGGGACAAAGCTGCTCACTCAGGAGAACAAACAGCTGATGCCTGCAATTCCACAACTGTCAGGTAGAGAGAAGGAACACCAAGACTGAATGGTTGTGTCCTTTCCTCCTCTCGTTCTTTCATAATGACCAGACAGGGCTTTAGGTTGGGACCCAAGTGATGAGACTCAAGTTCCTGTTACAATGTCACATTTTGAAAGGCAAAGCCAATGAGAAATACGAGGTTTAGTTTCCTGCCACCACAGACCTATGGACAGTGCAGCCAGTATGGGGACACAAACAATGAACAAAGCTTGATCAGTAAGAACAACCAGTTTAGGGTGGGGGCAGTGGGCAGCAATTTACGTACACTTTGAAACCAGTGCAGCAGAATTGTAGAGAAGATGGGCAGCATGAAAAAAAAAGCACCAGGGATGGTGAAACAGTAAAATAGAGCAGTGATTTTGTTACAACACATCACACTGACCTTTACAATTGCAAAATCTGGACTTGCACTGCTAATACCTCCATCCTGTCTAATTCCAGTCTCCCCTCACCTTTTAACATCCAACCCAAACCATTTCCAAACTCTTCCTGATCTTCTTCCATAAAGAGAGACATGCAAGCCATCTGGAACTCCCACTGCTGCCACAAGATCCTGCTTCTGTCACCTACTCCAGGGAGCAGAGCTAGTGTTTGCTGGACGTCAGAGCAAACAACAGGTATGCGTGTAGTCAGTGATATCTCAGAATTACATACAAGGACTGAATGACTGAAAGTCAAAGTAAACAGGCTGCACAATTTCTTGATTTGTACTCTGTCCTAAGGTGATCAGGATGAAAAGCTACTGAAATAACTGTGGGATACTCCAATCTTCATATAGATTGAACAAATCAAATTGGCAAAAGGTAGCCTCAAGGACAACGTAGAACACATTCTGGACAGTTTCTTAGAACAAGTAGAGTCAGGCAGGAAACAGGACATTTTAGATTTGATTGTGTGTAATGAGACAGGATCGATAATGTCTCAAAAGGTTCCCGTGAACTGACTGCAATTTGATGAATTTCATATTCAGTTTGAAAGCAAGAAACTGGTCTGAAACAAATATCAAAATAAATGTTGCAATTGTCTTGAAGTTTAAGGCAGAATTGGCTACAACGACTTAGGAAAACATTTAAATTGTGTAGATAAACAGTTAATTTGAAAATCTCAAATATAAACCTTTGAGAAACAACAGCTCCATGAGAAGGACGATTCATCCTTGACCAAGGATTGTATCAAACTGAATGATTATACAATGTTAAGAAGATTAGTGGTAAACCAGAAAATTCTAGAAACCTGCAGGGGACAGCCAAAACACAAAAAAGCAAAAAATATACAGAACAAGTCATCAAGAAATTAAAAAACAGAAGAACAAAAAAGGAAGAGAACAGCTAAGGCAACTTTTTGGACTCAGGAAGAAATATTTGTTCAAAGATAATAAAGCATCTTTATAAAGGCAGAAGTTCAGGTGCAAAAGGGGAGGAAGAAAATCTCAACCAGTGAAAACATTAAACTCATGCACCACATACAATTCTGGTCACTGCACAGCAGGAAGTGACTGCACAGGAGAACGCACAGTCAATTCATCAGGACGTTGCCTTGGATGGAGTGTTTAAGGAACAAGAGGAGGCTGGATAGGTTGGCTATGTGGAGACTGAGTGGGCAGGAAGAAGAGGTGGCACCCAATACGGGTATACAAAATTTTGATGGTAAATAATAGGAAACTTTTCCCATATCACAGATACCAAAACTAAAGGGCAAAGGCTGAAGGCAAGGGGTTGAGGTTTAGAGGGGGATCTGAGGCAGAACTTTTTCGCCAAGAGGGTGGTTAGAATTTGGAACACAAGGTGGTGGAGACAGGTACATAGGTGAATACAAACTGCCAACACATACGGCTAGGGACCAGTTGAAGGTAAATGGGCCTCAATGATCACCATGGACACGGTGAGCCCAAGGATCCATCTCTATGCTGTAACTAGTCGTACTTAAGGCTGATAAGTTCCCCAGGACTGAATCTGCATCCTAGTGTCTTAAAAGAGGGGACTATGAAGTTGTAGCAGTACTGCTGTGATCATCTAAAGTTCCCCATATTGTAGAAAGGTCCCAGCCACTGGAAACTATTCCTAATCAAGGATGGAAATTGAAGCCAGGAAGTATACACCAATTAGACAGAATCTGTTAGAGGAATTAGTAGCAGTACAATTTAAAAAAGTCAAGTTTTCGTGCAAAGGGAAACAGGGTTGACAGATTTATGAGATATCTCCGAAGATGTAATGGAGCAGGGTAGATGTAGTGTATTTGGATTCCCTGAAGAAATGCTGTGAAGTGCTACATAAAATGGAACTGCACGAGGAAGAACACACAGCATTGGGGATAATTAGCATCGATAGAAC
>JAUZTB010000079.1:19792742-19803578 GCA_034780895.1 Rhynchobatus australiae
AACAACCCTGTTATTTTTGCACCTCTCCAAAATCTGCCTCCCGATCTGCTCCTCAGTGTCTCTGCTGCTATTGGGGGAGTCTGTAGAATACTCCCAATAGAGTGATCACTCCCTTCCTGTTTCTGACTTCCACCCGCACTGACTCAGTAGATAATCCCTCCAGGTCATCCTCCCTTTCTACAGCTGTGACACTGTCCCTGATCAGCAAAGCCACTCCCCCACCTCTTTTACCTCCATCGCTGTACCTTTTGAAACATCTGAACCCTGGACTATCCAGCAGCTATTCCTTGAAGTTTTTCTTCCTTTTAGTATTTCTCCAATTCACTTTTCAAAAGAAAGTAAGAACTTGAAGCAGAGGTTGGCCATTCAGCTCCTCACAGCTTCTCCTAAATTCAATAAGACCGTGGCTGATCTTCTACCTCAGTAAAATTTTCCTGCATTAACCCAGTCCCTTGGTTCCACTTGTATCCAAAAATCTACCAATAGCTGTCCTGAATACATTCAGTGATTAACTCTCCACTGTCTCCTTGGGTAGAGAATGTAAAAGATTCATTATCTTCCAGACAAAGAAATCTCTTCCTCCCTCAATTCTGAATAGCCGGCCCTCGCCATTGAATCTGCTTCCTCCACCCTTTTGGGCAGCACATTCCAGATCACAACGATTAGCTGTGAGAAAAGGATTATTCCTCTTTCCTTTGCCAGTAAATCTGTGTCCTCTAGTTACCAATCCTCTATTTGTTCCATAAAGATTCTACTCAATTTTAAACATTTCTATCAAATCTTCCCTGCTCCAAGGAAACAATCCCGGCTTTTCCAGTCTCTCCATGTAAATAAAGTCCTCATTTTAGTATTATTGTAGTCACTCTAAGATGTTTTCACCCAAAGTGTAGTGCTCACAAATGGCTTCAATCCTCAGCTGAGACCTGTTGAGCTTTATACGGCTGTTGAATAACTCCCTTGCCTTTTCTATATTGATCAAGCTTTTTGACCTTTTATTCCAGCCTTCTAATTGTCCATCTGTCCAAAAGGTTTTGTGTACACACACTTCTGGATCTCTTAATTTCATCTCTACCTCTAAAATGGAGGCCAGATGCAAGCAGCTGAAGGAGCATGTAAGAAACCCCCACTCACCCAGCTTGCCAAGCTCCACTTGTGCTGCCTGCAGCCTGCAGCAGACTGTTGATTCTGCATGAATACCCTTATAACCCATCCAGCCATAATGGAAGCAAATCATTCTTGACCCCAAGGGGCAGCCTGAGAAGGCAAAAAGCAGGCCAGCAGAGGGCAGTGCCACACTGGGGAATGAAATCATATTGCAGGCATGAAAGTTTGTTTAATTCCTTGCAGGGGATCTGACAATGTCACTGCCACTGTCTGCAAAATCCTCCAAGTCTACTGGCAGTGTACCAATATCAGCATCCTTTCCCAGGCAGATATCCCCGGAACTGAGGCCCTACTTGCATTCAGTTGCCTTCAATGTTCAGACTACAGGGTCTGCATGCCCACCACTACACTCATGATGTAGATGCTTCTACTCTGAGCTCCATCACAGCAGGAGATTACCAGGTAGAGAGAGGAAATATGCAAGGATGTTCTCAAAGCATCCTTGAAGAAGTGCAGCATACTCAGTGGGAATCCCTATCCCACAACCACCCAGAAATGGAGTAGAAGCCTTGGGAATGGTATGGAAAATCTGGAATCCACTTGTTGAAAGCACATAGAAGCCCAATGTAAATGGCAGAAAGAGCATATCACCTTCCAACTACCTCTTCCCACCCAATCAATCTATGGCAGTCTATTGGTCCTACAGTGGCCGCATCATCCACCTCATAACAGAAAGCTGAAAGCAAGTTATCTGAGACTCCAAGGGACTGCCTGAGGGAAAATGAGAGAGGATATCACTTCCACACACTGGGCACCAAACCCCTCAGTCCCCATGGTGTTACAAAGCTCATCCATCACATAGTTGTACGCTGATATAGTTGTTTAGAATGAAAGAAATTACAGAACTTAGACTAATAGGCCCAACCAGCCCATATTGCTGCATATGCCCCATGTGAGCAGTGTCCGAATCCTATTTCCCCACACAGTTTGATGCTTAATCCTCCTTTTATTCATCTACAATCTGGCCTCTTTGTCAGTGCTCTTTGTTCTCTCTGCTTGGCACTCTGATTTAGTCAAAAATTGTGGCTGCACATTCCACAACCTCAACTTTGTGGCAGAATTGTTCCTCCCATTGTCTGCCCTTAATTTCTCTATCAATGCACCCTTCACTTTTGGATTAACAGTCCTATTTTTAAATCAGTGTTTGCATGATCCTGTGCAACCTTTCCTTCTCTGTTAGCTCAATGGTGACACATATTACAAGTTAATTTCATTGCAGGTAAGATAGAGGATTAAAGAAAAATTAAATTCAAGTAATGAAATTAGCCTGGAATAAAAAGATAGTATCATTAATGATGCTACTGGATAAAATTCCATCTGGTTCACATGTCCTCAAGTGCAGGATATCGCCAACTTTACTCTTTTTGGACTCTTTTTGTTCTAAATCTGACTCCAGACCCACCAACGTGTTTAATTTTTAATAGAGGACAGTTAGAAATGGACAGTAAATGTTAACCTTGCCAAAAACATACAGATTACATGAACAAATTTTATTGTATAAGCTGGTACATTTTACTAGGAGGAATATAGAGCTCACACTGTCCTTTGGTAATTGAAGTTGAGTGGAAGAGGTAAAAGATCTCAAGGGACAGGTTCCCAAACTTACAAGCAACAACACAAGTTAGTGCTCTGGACTTCTCTGGAAACAGTAAGCAGCCACTCTCTTACCCACAAGTCCACACTTAGCTGGAGCAGATCTCCAAATAACAACTTCATCCATGAAGCCAGCTTTGACCTGCTTGGCAGGCATTGCAAAGGCTGATCCTTCCAGTCATAAACAGCAGCAGGAGGCCAAGCCAAAAATAACTCTGCCCACAGAAAGGGTTTGAGCCCCAGGCTGAAACAGCTTCATACTTATTTGGGTTTGTGTTTGTGAATCATTCAAAAACATTCAAAAAATTCCAGACCCATTAAAACTAAAATAAAAGAAGCATATTATCTAAATGGTGAAAGCCAAGGCAGCTCTGAGATGAAAGGGATTTGGGTGGCCTTGTGCTTGATTTGCAAAAGGCAAATATGCAGGTCCATCAAGTAATTAGGACAGCTAACAGAACATTATCGTTTGTTGCCAGATTGCAGAAGTAGTTCGGCTATACTTCAGTTATATCTGACACTGGTGAGACCACATCTGGTGTCTGTGTGCATTATTAGTTACCTTACTTAAGGAAAAATATTAATGTGTTGGAAACAGTTCAGAGAAGGCTGACAAGACAATATCAAGTGTACTGTAGCCAGGTGTGCTAATGATACAAAAATAGGTGGGTGAGCAAGTTGTGAGGAGGACACTGCAAAGGAATATAGATAGACTCTGAGTGGGCAAGAAGTTGGCACATGCAGTATAATGTGGGAAAATGTAACATAGGAAGGAAGAATGAAATAGCAAATTATTACATAAAAGGAATGATGCTGCAAAAACAAAGGAATCTGGAGCTCCTAGGACATAAAATGCAAAAAATAGCCTGCAGGTACAGCAAGTAACTGAGAACAAGATGAGAATGGCTGATATCTGAAATTGTTTCAGAATCATAATCAAAATCAGGTTTATTATCACTTATATATATCGTGAAATTTGTTGTTTTACGGCAGCAGTACTGTGCAAGGCATAAAGACATGAAAATTACTAAAAGTTATAAAAATAAATAGTTAGTGCAATAGAGGAAAAACAACGCAGTGTTCATAGGTTCATGGACCATTCAGAAATCTGATGGTGGAGACAAAGAAGTTGCTTCTGAAGTGTTGAGTATGGGTCTTCAGGCTCCTGTACCTCCTTCCCGATGGTAGTAACACATATGTTGAACTTCACTGGAGTAACGTAGGAGCCAGATATAGAGAGGTCAGACTGGGAGTGGAAAGGAAGGTTAAAGAGACAGATAATTGGAAACTCAAGCATCATCTTTGTGGACTGAACAGAGTGTGAAGTGGTGAGCCAACCTGCATTTGAGGAGACCACATTGTGAGCAGAGAATTCAGCAAACTAAATTGGAACAACTGCATGTAAATTGCTGTTTTGTGTGTGAATGTGTATTGGCAGAGATGGAAGAGTGAACCAGAACATCAGAGAGGGAATGCTGAAAGGGGAGGGTGCGTTTGTTGGTGGCATCATATTGAAGATGTTAGAAATTTCAGAGGATGATCCATTAAATGTGGATGTTGGTGGGGTCAAGGGGAATCCTGACCTTTTCTGATGGGAAAAGAATGGGGTGGGAGCTGAAATGTGGAAAGTAACAGTTCCATCAATTAAGGTTATATTTCCCTCCGCTCCTTGCAGTGCCTTCATAATTATGTGCTACACCTGAACAATAACCTTCTGTGCTCTGTGTACCAGGATAACCATACCTCTCAGTAGCACAGCATTCTGTAAAGATATTCAAGGAACAATATTCTGCTTTTCTATTGTTCCAACCAAAGTGGATTAAGTTGCATTTCCCCACAGTATGTTCTATCTTTCCATAACTTTATCACCCCATCTATATTCCTTCACAGATTCACAAGAATCATAGAATCATGCAACTCGGAAACAGGCCCTTTGGTCTACCACGTCTGCACTTAGCTTTCAAGTGCCCATTAACATTAATCCCATACTAATCCCATTTTGTTCTCCCAGCATTCCCATCAACTCCCACCCCACCACCCCACCTCATTTCTACCACTCATCTGCACACTAAGGACAATTTATAGTGGACAATTAACTTTGCAATACTGCAGCAATCACCACTGAGTTTGTTAGCATCTGGCAATCTCCTGGATGGGGAGAGCTGGGCAGTGAAACAAAGGGATTGGGGAAACAACAGCTGCCATCACATCTAACAGGAAGTGATATGGGAGACTGTAGGATCTGGGTGGACTGTCAACACATGGAGCAGGTGTTCCATTCCCCAGCTGTGGTCCACATTCACCATGCCTCAGCTTCATGTCTCAGCATCAAGCAGCCATACCATTAACCCCAGCCCACTCAACAGCAGCTCTCACTAACAGCCTCTCCACATTGAGATATGGGGTGATTCATTGCTGTGGCAGCACCAGTGGAGGGCACACATTCCTGCCACAGTCCTGGTACCTTGGTTCCCAGAGTAATGCCCAACAACACGGAACACAGCTGTGCAGCACAACACATCATACAGCCCAGGTGGATGTCCATGTGAAAGTAGTCACATACGTACCTGTGAATGTTTGGATTGGAGAAACAAGGGTGCTGTAATGAATTAGTGCTCTGTGGAACAGCACTAAATGGATACTTCTGTGTACTTACATAGAACATAGAACACTAGATCCTAAGTGAGAGGTGCTGCTTTTAACATAATGTCTTAACTGATAAATCTTTTATTCCTCTACTACATCTAGTCTTGATATTTTTCCTTGTTTAATTGTCAGATTTAATTTTTTCCACATCACATCGTTGTCAATTTTTGCTTGCAGTTTACTTTGTTATTCTGAATTATTGACTGCTTCTATTTTCTTATTGTCTGCAAACGTGGGCAGCACTGACTGTTGCCCTTTATCCAGGTCACCAACAATACACAAAAGAGAAATAGTCCATTACTTCCCACACTGAATAACTGCCGTCAGCTCCTCTCTTTGTCCCTTCTATGTTGTCCAAATTCTTCACCATTATCAATAGAAAAGTTATCATGCCATTGGTAAATGGAGTAGATGGAGTTTGCAGCAAAAAATCTGTAGATAAATTAGAGTGTCCTGCTATTTACTTTTGCCATTTTTTAATTTTTCTCCAAATCTCTACGGACTTGCTGCATCAGGCAGGCTCTATCCAAGTGACCATCCTCATGTGTCAACCTTGACAGTGAATGTCAGCAGCATATTCAGCTCTGAGGCCCCTTTGACCAGGATGCAATGGATAAGAACTTCAGTCTTCAACTCTCCACATCCAATTGACCTCAAGGTTACTCCCACATATTCTCAATTTTAATCATGTTTTACCTCATTCTGGATGTACTACCTATCCCAAGTCTTGAGTATCCTTCTCACTTTGCTCTCCCATGAACATGATAGAAAGAATCTCTTCTTATCTGCTGTAAATTCAAACATAACCCAATGCCCCACCCCTTAGTGGTTTCATGACCAACTTCCAACTTCTCTTTGTCAAATATTTCCTTTCTTTCACCAAATCCATGATTGCCCAAGATACTGAGAACTTTGTTCCATGTCTTTGTTTGGCCCTAATCTCCTTCACCACTACCCTTCAAAACCCTTTTGTTTCAACTCAGATAAACCAATCAATCCCCTGGCATTCCACTTTCCTCAGTCTTTCTATCGCCTAATAACCTGCTGGCTTCAAATACTTAAATCTGGCAACACAACCTGTTCTCCTGATATACTCTTTTCTTTCTTCATTTGAACCGATTCCTATTCTGCTTATGAGTTGACAGTCACTTTGTGACTTGGAGCAGAAAGGTAGAAAGATAAGCTGAATTTGACTCTGACCTTCAGCTGACGACACGGTCGCCAAGTGGGAATGAGTGATAAAGCCATCTGTATCTGACCTGTTCCTTTATTTATACTTCCTGAACCTCTGTTTCCTAATGATCAGAGATCTGGGGCACATTAAACTGGGCTAACTTTGGATTCCTCCTGGGATTTTCCAATTGTTGAGATATTAATGAGATCAGGAAGTGTGTCCTTGGCTTTTCAGTCCCTGTTCTTTCAGTTGATTTATGTGTTGAGCAGTGACCCAGCATTTGGCCGATTAGGCAGGAATGTAGCAGTAATTTCAGTAATGTGTGAAACACATATTCCAGCCCCTGGGTAGTGAGGCAGCATAAAATGGACACTCTACAGTCATAACTGCTCTTCTCAGCCACATGCACATGCAAGCAAACATACATGCATGTACAGAGATGCATACATGCACATATGAATATGTGTACAAATAGACAGGCGCACACACACAGACATGCATAATTAATGTACACACCTGAGCAGTGATAGATGGAACTGGGTGCAAACTCACAGATATATATGCATGCTCCTGCATACACATAGCACAAAAACATCACCATTCTAGGGGGTGCTTCTCTTTAGACCTTCACTTCCTTTTTTAAACTCTTTACTCAGTGCTCTTTTCTATCGTTTTATGGGTTTAGCTCAATCTCATACAAAGTGTCCATTTATAACAAATAAATATGCGGCATATATAACTATCAAATAATTTATTGTAGTCTGAGATTCCTTGGCAAAATTGTTCGGGTTTATGATAATAGTCACCATGATGTCAATGACTCCCCACCTCCTGGGAACCCCTACAAGTTCAACCACAACTGATCTACTGCAGGTTTTCTCTGTTGTTTCTCTGAAACCCTTCTGTCAGTGTCACAGGACGGTCGTAACAATGGAGCCCATTGATGTTTCCTGATAAAAGACAATTGGAGTTTCCTGGTCAGTGTAACAGCTGCTGAACAAATGGAACCATAATTCTGTTTTACTGGATACTACATAGGTAAAATTAAGAACATTACGAGGACAAAGAGGGTACATTAAAATGTTTTTAGGTAAAATTAAAGAAAATACTAACATGTTCTATAAACTAGCGAAGGGAAAAATTAGGAAAGTAAAAGTGTGTCCTATTAGAGACCAATAAAAACATAAGAAGTAGGAGCTCGAGTAGGCCATTCAAACCCTTACTGTCTGCTCCACCATTCAATAAGATCAAAACTGATCTTTTATCCAGTGTCACATCCCTGCACTAACCCCACAACCTTTGATTCCCGTAACATCCTAAAACCTATCAATCTCTGTCTTGAATATGCAGAGATTGATCCTCCTCAACTGTCTGGATTAGGGAATTCCAAACATTCATTACCCCCATGGGAAGAAAATTCTTCTCATCCCTGTCCTCTTATTCTGAAACTCTGATCTCTAGTTCTAGACACCTCAGTAAGGGAAAACTTCAACACCACATTTACCTTGTTTAACCCCTTGAGAATTTTCTATGTTTATATGATTCAGTGAAATCATCTCTCATTCTTCTAACCTCTATTGAGCTCTTCTTAAACTCTAGAGTACAGACGTGGTCTGCAAAATCTCTCCTCGTGCAAGAAACCTGTGTCCCAGCAATCAATCTGGTGAATTTTTTGCCCTCTTTCTATCTAAGTATATACCTTCCTAGATAGGGATGGATGTATTTAGATAGAAAATAGTCCACAAAATAATCCACAAGTGATTTCACTCTGTATAACTAGAGCAGGACATCTCTGCTCTTATACTCAAATCCTCTTGCAACAAAGATCAACCTATAGTTTCCCTTCCTGATTGCCTGCTATATCTGAAGGGCTAAACATAGAAGGTGAGGACACATTAAGAAGTCTATCATCTTTAAAAGTGGATATATCACCAGGAACAGATAAAATGTATCCCAGCCTCTTAAAAAGAAGGTGTAAATAATACAAGCTCTATTATTTTCCATTGCTGTTTAACTTCTGGTGTGAAAGTTGCTGATGTGGGAGAAAAGAATATATTGAGTAGGTTCATCACAGGCAGTCTATGATCAGTAGTGGAAAGTTTGTTGGAAATAAATCTTTGGGCAATGTAAATCAGCATTTAAAGAAGCGCAGGCAAATCAAGCACAAGGTGCTGATTTGTTAAAGGTAGGCTTTGAATGATTATTAACTGAGGAGGTAATGAGGAGGATTGATGAGAGGTGCTCATTTGATGCAGCCTACATGGATTTTAAGAAGGAGTTTGGTCAATAAAGTAACAGATCATGGGATCCAAAAGAAGGTGACAAGCTGGATTCAAAACTTTCCCATTGGAAGAAAGCAAAGGACAGTGATTAATGGGAGTTTTAGTGACCGGAGGGTCTGCCTGCGGTCGGTTTCCACAGGGCTCAGCATAAGGTGGGCTTAGATTAAACAAGCAAGGGCCCTTGCTTATTGTGACAAATTACAATGATTTGAACTTAAATGACACTTCTGTCTTAATGTCTTCTTATGTGAGTTGCTGTTGATGTTTGTTTGATAATCACTCTTATGAAGAACTTTAGGTTGTTTAAATTAGTATATGTTATTCTCCAGGCTCACATATTTGATGGTTGCATGGATAAAGTCATTCAGTCATGAGGAAATTCTCCCCAAGCAAAAAAATTGGAGAGATAGAATTGTATTTCTGTTATATTTTGGAACGAATTCAATCTTTAGTTTGATGGTAGACCTAATATTAGATGTTATTATCTGCTTATCTGTAAATATTAAATTCTCTGCAGCTAGTTTCATAAGTCATTGCCTATTTAGAGGTTTAACATCTTCCAGAAGCATTTGATACTGACTTTTCAGAGTTTCTACATAATATGCAAATGATGGCTGGTTAATGGATATCTGTGAGAGGGGAAGGCAGGAAACCACAGGAAGTTGTATCTGAAACACTTGTGGTTTCAGAATTTCCTGCCACATTTCCTACAGTAACTGAGATTGGGTGCGTTAAGTGCAAGGCTCTCGGTCACAGTTTTGTGCAGGTCTGTATTTTTATTTTTCCCCTGTCTTCATCCTGGATTTTAATCCATAACATCAGCTGGAACCATTTGGCGGTGCAGTGGCTTACAGCACTGCAAGGAACTAGCAGGGGCAATGCATAGCTGTAGAGACAGAGTCAGGGCAGTGCTGTTGGAGCAATGCTGCAAGAGTAGGGGCAGTGTTCTGACAGCAGAGTGAAGGGCAATGCTGCAGGAACAGGGGCAGGGTAGTGCTGTAGCAGCAGAGGTAGGGCACTGGTGTAGCAGAAACTGTCATCATAAACATAACATCAAAAGCAAGAACATAGGAGGTCTATTGAAAGAAAGGATATTTGAAGATCAAGGTTTATGAGCCAGCAGTGATCCCTAACCTTTGTTATGCTTCTGAGACTGGAAAATGCCACCAATGCAGTCTCCACAAAATCCTCCAAGTTCACTGGGAAGATTAGTAAACCAACATCTGCTTCCTCTCTTAGTTCAACTTCCCCAGTACTGAGACCCATGTTACTCCTAGATGTCAATGTTAGATGAGCCATGTTGATACCAAAGACAGACTCACTATTCCAAGCTCTGTTGTAGGAGGAGATTATCAGGTGGATAGTTGAAAAGATTCAGGGAAGTGCTCCTTGAAAAAAAAACATCCCCACTGACTCCTGGAATGTCTGGCACATGATTGCTCAAGGGGGAGGAGCATTTGGGGTTTTAGTAGAGACTCATGGCTATGCTTTGGGAATACACAGAAGCCCTGTGTAAGCAACAGGAGTGCACCACTACACAAACTATTGGCCCACCTGCCTGTCAGCCATCTTCTGCCCCCTCTGTGGAAGAACTGTGGTTCCCATATTGGTCTTATTAGCCACCTCAGAATCCAGAGTTGAAGCAAGTCATCCTCGATCTTGATATACTGCCTCATGATAACATTGAAGAGTGCGAAATTGTGTCTATTCCAGTATTCAGTGTGATTATTCACCACAATACTGTTTCCCCGCATCAACCTATAATTATTTTTATAATGTCCAAAAATCTGTGGATCTCTGTTTTGAATATATTAGGTGACTGAACCTCCACTGCATGTTGTATGGAGAATTACGAACATTCAAAAGAATTACAAACATTTGAGGAGGTTACCAAGAAAGCAGATGAAGGAAAGGCTGTGGATGTTGTCTACATGGACTTTAGTAAGGCCTTTGACAAGGTCCCACATGGGAGGTTAG
>JAUZTB010000079.1:19806770-19820528 GCA_034780895.1 Rhynchobatus australiae
TTCTTTGGTTTAAACAACCAGGGCTTGAACAGCCCCGCTTTACTAACCAATGCAGTAATGAATCAGTCTCTTCAATGATAAACTGGATGACTGTTACAGAATTAATGTTGACATTGCAATGCCAGTAATTTACTTTGCTTTGTACCTGCGCTGATGTTGATCTGAAGCAAGTGAGCCAGAATCAACAAAGTAGTTTGCTTGTGTGACTGGGGAGTGAACTCTTTTGATTTTTAGGTTCCTCTGGAGGTGACCGTGCATGCCTTGATTTTATACAGTGACTTGAACTCTCTGGATTTCTAGGAAACCATTACAGATTGTCAGCATTTTGTTGGACCTGATGCATTTCAGGGCTGGCCTGATTGTACATAGAATACTGTTTATGGTGGGACTGAGAGCTTTCAAGTGTAAATGTGCCCACATTCTGTTAAGCTGTGTGGGCTAGAAATTCCTTTGTGCAAATAGTTGAATACTGTGTAGTCACAAACCAATTAGAATTGTTGCAACATTTGGGGTAATTTCCTGGAATTGTTGAGAACGCATTGCACTTAAATAAGCGTCAATTTATATGCTGCCATTTAGGGAGAAAAATTTGTATTCAAGCAATAGTGGATGTGTAAATAAAATAACGTTACTAGCCGTGCTGCTCAGGGAAAAGGACCAGAGAGCTGGTGTTCCAAAGCACAGGGTTTACAGGGTGGGGTTCACAGAAGGTCAGAATAAGAGGAGTGGATTGTTTGCTAATGGAGGAATTTGGAGACAGAAGGAAAAACAATAATGTAAGTGGAGGGGCAGGAATTTTAATTTATGAAGTTTTGGGATCTAGTAGCTGGTGCTGATCACACAGTGGAATCTGGTATGAGATAGGCGCCTCGCCCTTTACTGAAATGACTGTACATGTTAAGAAGTTAAGCAGGGTCGTTACTGCTGAGTTTGGTTCTGTTCTTATCTTTCAGAAATGCACTTTTGACTAGCATGCTATTTGTCTTTGGAATCAGGGAACCTTTAACTGGGAAATGTGGAGGGGCCAAATGTTTGATATAGTTGTAATAAGTACTGAAGTTGGACTTTTGCCTCATTGCCTCTAATTACAGTTTGCTTGAGCCATCTGCAGTTGTACAATATAGTTTCTAAATTTTAGGGGTATGAGATGTGCTGTGTCAGATTTCTGAAAGGTGTGCTGTGTATTAAAGCATTTACAGAATTCTGATTAGGGCAATTGTTGAATTTTAAGTTAGAAGTTGATTAGTGAAATGTTGGGGGAATTCTTCACAGAGTGACCTTGGTGGCAAATTATTCACTGAAAAATAGAATTTAAAATGCTGACATTGAATTTTACTTCACTGATAGGCCGTGAAAAGTATGAAGAGATCCATTTTGGATTTACTGTTGCCATTCACATTCAGCAGATCTTGAGGACAAGGAGCATCTCTGCAGTTTGTTGGCAGTGAGAAGTGTATTAAATGTCACAAATTTACCTTGTATACTTGCATCCCAAGCTGTTTTGGTTGATGGATTTGTTCATTCAGATTCCATTTCAGAATTTAATTTTTTATCTCTGGTCATTTCTTTTGGAATCATAAGCATGAATATTTACATTGGGTTCAGAATAAATTTTGAAGGAGTATGTAAGCATTGTGGTTCATCATACCTTTTTAACCATATAAAACATGAAATATTTATCTGGAAGGTAGAATATGTTCTGATAGACTTGAGGAAGAAATTAAGGTACAAATTGATTGGACGTGGCATATTCTGTGGGGACACAAAGAAATTGGAAGTGCATTACTTGGTTATAGATATGACTGAATCTTCTAAATATGAAGGTCAGTCTTGAGATGAGTTTGACTGAGGGCAACGACTTTGGCTTTCCCCTAGTTATTTATCCTGAAGTATGTTGTAATGTTTGCCCTTTGCACAAAATTTTATGATCTGTGCATTCCTCAAATTAGCCCCTGCTTTGGAGCCAAGAGGTAATGGGGGAGAATTTCATCTTGGCTACTGGTGCTAAACTTTAAGAATCGATGGACATAAGGTCTGATGCATTGTAAATATTATATGCTAAGCATTAATATTGAAGTTCAACTGAACCTTATGAAAAATGCATGAATCATCAAAAACTGCTTAAGCACTTAGATGTCAGGCATGCTGAACTTCAACCCTCAAGCTTAGTGTGTATTTGTGCTCTTCATTGATTGTTGGCTACTGGACTTTCTGGAGGATTGCACTAGCTGCTGCTACTCTGTGAGATAGAACTAGGTGATTATGATGGGCTCCAATTCTGCAGTTAACTCAGATATCCCTGGTGATTTTCAAAACTTGAGATTCTGGTCAACCCTGCTGAATACCCAGATATGTCAATGCGACACTGGAGATTGTATCAGTTACCATGAAATCAGTGATGGTCTTTCCCTTTTTGTGTGTGCAGGCACAGTCTTTGGTTTAAATGGGTTGTTATGTGCCCAGTATCTATGATGGCCCACTCAATTTTGGATCAATTCCTGGGGTATTATTGTAGTGTTGTTAATATTTAAATTTGGAAGAGGGCCAGGAGCAGTGAGCTAAAGTGGAACATGGACAAATTCAAAGGGTTTTCAGGTGTGCCATCAAGTTGATGGGAAAATCAATTGTCAGTTCTCTTGTATGTATCATTCACCAAATTACATAAACAGACTTCGTGTTATTCAGTTTTATCAAATAAGATTTTTTGTTTGGAGTGGGAAGGGCTTGGGTTCAATCAGTGATCCCTGCTGAGTTAATGGATCTCTGCTAAAAATCAGCCATGTTTCAAAAGATGGTTATCTAATAACTTCTGTGCATTGAGTGACGTTAGTTTGATTTAGAATCACTAGACTACCAATGCTGTAAACTGGGGTTTAAAAAAAACAAACTTCTGGAGGAACTTGGGTTCAGCATCAGCTGTGGAGGAAAAGGGTTAGGCAACCTTTTGGTCTGAGTCCTGATGCAAGATCTCAACCTGAAATGTCAACAATTCTTTTCCTTCCACAGATGTTGCACAACCCACTGAGTTCCTCCAGCAGTTGGCTCTCTTCTACAGTTTGATTTGATTGTGATTCTGAAATTGAATAGGTTGTTAACCATCATTTCTCTCTGAAGGTTCTGTGGTAAATACCCAGCCAAAGCCATACCATAGAATACGTAGTACCTCGGGTAAAACATTGATACAGAGAGCAATAATGAATCGTTGAGAAACTTGAGGATTCTTGATTTTTGCTTTCAGTAGCCTGAGCTGTTTTCTACACTAGTTCTGGTCCTAGAAATGCTGAAGCTGGAGTTGGGAAACCTCACATTCGCATTCCTTTTTTGAGAGCCAGGTTATAAACTCTCACATGATCTATTAGTGGGGTCCATTTTGATATGAGGACAAAAATAAGTGGGTCAATTGTTTCTTTGCGGTGTAGCTTGGATGAATTTTTGTGTATACATCACACAGCATGAGTGTGTGTGTCATTCACTTCTAGATTTTTTTATTCTAACTAAATTAGTGTCCATGACACTCCAAGCCTAATGTTTCTGAAATGTTCTCTGTATTTGGGTTTCTTACTTTATTTACAGTGAAATAACTAGCTTTTTATTGAAGTTATAAAATCTCTGTTGGACCTGCTGGGGGCTGGAGTTGAATAACTTTTTTGATCAATCAATGGACAAATTGCTGACCTGTTGAGCCACAGAGACTCTGTTCAGTGGTAGCGGGTTTAAAAACAACGTGAGCACTGTTTCTGTTTGTTATGTCACTTGATTAGATGTGCAAGTGTGTGACAGTAGGATCGAGGTTAAGAAGATCTCCACATGCCATCGTAAAGTTGTTTGCTAAAACTTGCATTTATGAACTTCTTGTGGCCTTTGTATTCAGAAGAGTTGAATTTTGGAAATGGTGGTGGTGTTTAGGATTACAATAAAGCCTTGCCAAGTGATGAGCCTCCTTGCTCACTTTTGGTTATCTTGTGGTTTGTAGTGATTGAAGATTTCCATTTGAGTAGCAGGATTATATCTCACTTTGTGCAGATATGTATGTGATTTGAGATGGGTATTTTGTCCAAGGTTGGTGGCACAGGCTTGAATGGATTTAAGGCTGAAATAAAAACCTAATTTAAGGATTGGAGTTTGACTGATAACTTAAAATCAGTTAAATTATCTATTAATTTGAGAATATGGAAGTTGATTTGGAGTAGCCTATTTGGGTCATGGAGCTTGCTCTGCCATTTATCAAGATCATGGTAAATTTCTACTTTACCATTTTCCTGCACTGTGCCAATATCTCTCGATTCCCTTTTTATCCAGTAATTTATTGACCTCCTATTCTGATTGAACTCAATGTCTGAGCTTCCACAGCCTCTGGGGTGGAGAATTCCAAATGTTTACCATCCTCTAAAGAAATTTGTCCTCGTCTCTGCTGTAGCTGGCCTGCTCCTAATACTGAGTTCTAGACACCTCAGCCAGGCGAAAACTTCCCCTGCAGCAGCCTGTCAAATTTTCTAAGGTCTCTCATTCTTCTGAACTCCAGAGAACACAGGCAGAATCTACTCGATCTCTCCTCCTGCAGCAAAACCACTACTCTCAAACCAGTTGAGTGAATCTTTGCTGCATTCCTTCTGAGGCAAATGCTTTCTTTCAGATAAGGAGATAAAGATGTGCATAGTACTTGTGTGGGCTGTGGTGTTCCCAGCATGGTCTTACAAGGCCCTATTTGATTGGACTAAGATATCTTGCCTCCTGAACTTAATCTTGTCATAATTAAAGGCAGCTAACCTGCTGATTCCTTCATGCAACCTGAATAGAGCAGCAAAAAGTGGCTCACTATGTCTGTGCCAACCAGGATCCCAATCCAAACTAATCCCATCTACATGCACATTGTCTGTATCCCTCAATTTACTGCCTGACCAAGTGCACCTCCTAAAACTGATACCTATTGAGCTGACCTAGTCATCTGCATGTGAACATGAGGCTGATTACATGCAAGTTGTTTGGTCATGAGCAGAATCATACACCAGCCTGGTCATGGCTTTGCAGAATGTGTAAATCAATGGTCACATCCTGGATGATGATCAGACATTGGAAGCCTTGATAGTTATCTATTTGCCTTGGCAGTTGAGAGAGGAAATTCAACTGATTTAAATTGAGTCACTGGTCTGTTTGAGTGAATCACCCACTTAGCCGCATCAGAAACTTAAATACTTAAAATCACTTCAAGTGGATATGCTTATAAAATCTGAGTAAAATAGTTAGCAATTTAATCATTGAGTTGTGCAACATAGAAACAGGTCGTTCAGCTCAACATATTTATGCTGACCATCGTACTTATCTATACTAATTCTACTTTCATGCATTAATTCCATATCCCTCTGTGCCCTGCTCATTCAAGTACCTAACCAGATTTCTCATAAATTTTGTTGCTTTTCTTGCCACCACCACCACCTCTGGTAGCTCATTCCAGATACCAACTACTGGGGGGATACCCCTCAGATTTCATTTAAACCTCATCCCTCCCACTTTAAAACTGTCCTTTAGTTTCAGACACCCCAGCCACGCTATCTACCCTATCTATGCTTCTCATAATTTTATTTACCTCTATCATTTCATCCCTCAGCTGCCTTTGCTCCAGGGAAAACTGAAGTATTTAGTCCTTAAAATTGGTTGGTTGGTTTTACAATGCAACTAATGACGTGACTCTGGGAGAATGCTGTTACTTTTCAACTTGTGTAATGCTAGGTTATTTACTCTGGCATGTAATCAACGTAAGTACCTTGTGCAGGTGTGTAAAGTCCGCATTTTCATTTTAACAACTTAATTTCTACTATAAAACTGTCTGAAACTTTTACATCAAGATGTACTGCATTTTGTATGTGCATAGGATCATTAGGGAAACAAAATATCCTTTTTAAAGACTTTCCTTGATTTTGCTAAAGCTGGTTGTCTTTTATCACTATTAACTGCTCAATTTGAGAACTTGGGGGGGAAATCATTGCTTGTAATTTTTTCTGCTGTTTTTCAAAATGTAGAATGCTTAAGTTGCATGTGAAAGATGTATCCCTATTCTCTTTTGTAGTTGCATTAATGTAGCACCTGCTTCGATCTGCCCAGCTACATTTGCACAGAACTGACAATGCATTTCAAACAAAAATGTAGTCTTGTGAGCCTTTGGTTTATGATCAATGCCTGAGTTAAGTGTAGTATTATGCTGCTTCCATTAATACTGTTAAAATTTAAAAGCATATTTGACTGATACAATGAAAAATCATGGAGGCACACCAGTGGCTCTACTTCATTTGGAGTTTGAGGAGATTTGGTATGTCACCAAAGACTCTTGCAAATTTTCGATAGATACATGGTGGAGAGCATTCTGACTGGTTGCATCACTACCTGGTATGGAGGTTCCAATGTGCAGGATTGAAAGAGGCTGCAGAGGGTTTACAGATACAGTCAGCTCCATCACAGACACAACCCTCCCTGCCTTCAAGGATATCTTCAAGAGGTGATACCTGAAGAAGGTGGCATTAAGGGCCCTCACTGTCTAGGACATTCCCTCTTCAAGTTATGATGATTAGGGAGGAGGTATAGGGGCCTGAAGACCTACACTCAACATTTCAGGAACAGTTTCTGCCATCAGAACTCTGGTTCATGAACACTACTTCACTATTCCTCTTTTGCACTATTTATTTATTTCTGTAACTTGTAGTAATTGTACTGTACTGCTGCTGCAAAATAACAAATTACAGGTGAGTGATAATAAACCTGATTCTGATTCTATGAGGGCAGTGCTGTAAGACATTTCCTCTGCCTGCATTTAGCTGATTTGACAAGGAAACTGCCTGTCCAACTTTGCTTTGAGTGCCTGCAGAAAGCACTTGAGACTGACAGACTGGCATTGTGTGGGGGGAATCAGGGATGGAGCAAGTGGGTAACTTGCAGGATCTCCCATCACAAGCAGTGTTTTCCTTTCATGTGATGATGACAACTGACATATTTCTATATCATTCTTTCAGAGTTTAAAATGACATGTCTTGCAGTAATGCTTAAAATGTTTGTTCAAGTGAGCAGTGCTTGAGAGCCAGTAAAGGTGTCCCTGTGAGGTGTATTCCATAAAATAGACAACTTCCCAACTGGGCTATCAATTGTTGATGTGGCAAAGGAGAAATCTATCACATTTAACTTGAAGCTCCAGTGCTTTGCCTCTGAAACCACATCTATGATTGTGGAAGTTGGTAAATAAAAGCATGGCTATTCATTGGCTACAATGAGATAAATAAGAAGTAAAAGAGAAGAGCCCTGGATGTTGTCTGCCTTAGCTGGAGGATGTTAATCTTCTGAAATAGATCCCTATTGTAAACTATCGGCAATTTGTAGGATGTTTACTTCGGATAATGGCTGTGAACTGTTTTTGTGACTTTGCTCATTGTTAATGCTGGGAAATTGAATATTTGTATTCAGGGCAACATCAAACCATCCTCTAAGAATGGTTAGGTGCACAGTAAGTTTCCTCTCTGCTGCAATGTCTCCCAGGTTATTACTGCAGGCAGTTTATACCTTCTGATTGCCAATTTAGTGTCATTTGCTTTTGAATAAATAGTAGTTTAGTGCCATGGCTGTTCACTGGTGGGAGCTAGAGTGAGATTACCCAATCTCACTAACCTCTGCAGACAACAAAGGAAACATTTTATTCTGTAGTGCAATAGAAAATGCTGGGAATGCAAAGTGGGCTTGTTGGCATTCAAATGATGAAAGACTGGTTGTAATGTTTGGATGTTTAACCATTAATCAAAATGGACAGAAGCTCTGTTATTGAACTAATTGCTACCTAGTCCTCTAGTAACTAATGCATACCAAGAAACAACAAGAACTTGTGTATTGGTTCTCTTGACAGACGCTTATGGTTTATTGATCAGAATCAGTGCCCACCAATGGTATATCCAAAAAAGCCAGTTTCTTCTGGATGAAGCAGTTGGCATCTCGAAAGATTTTGTCTGACTTCCATAATGACATAAGAACTTGGATCCTTTTTCAGTAGCATATTGATGGGAAATGAATTAGACTAAGTTCAGTGACATTTACTGCTGTCAAATGAATATGAATTGGGTGTAACTTGCAAAACCCTAGTTTGGACTGAACTGGCTTGTGAATGAGATGTTACTGAATTACCATCTTAGACAATGGTTTCTTTGGAGCAACAAAACATTAGAATTGGGATATGAAAACTCAGACTGATTCATAATATCCTATGTGGTTAGCTGCCTTAGTTTTTTAATGGCACTTTAAAATTGAAGTGTGCATATTTACAACTGTAGTGCCTGCACTTATTTATCAAGTGGATTAAACATATGAGTGTTATAGATCAAAGCATTCCATAATTCACTTGTTGCTTTTAGTGAGCAAAGACGCATTGGTTTACAAGTGTAGTCGTCTAGTTAAAAATGAGAACTCTAATGCTGAAATTGATACTCACTTTAACTTTTCCTCTTTTGATAATTATTAGCTTGTCAGAGTAGGTTTTAGCTGGTTTGTTGGTTAGGGACTACTGGTTACAGGTGCTGATTCCTTCAAATTGTACACATGGTTTATTGATTGACATTTTGATTGCTTAAGTTCGTTGCACATCATTGCATAAAGCAAGAGCTTCAGTAAGTACTGCACTTACTCCATAGTGTACTCTGCTTTTTTATTATACAGCCAATAAGCCAAATGACAACTTCCATTCTAGTATTTATTGGTAATGTTTGTTAGATTTCTCATGGTATGAATTCATTTGGGACACCTGGAAGTAACATTTCCCAAGTTGTGGCCTTGTGTTTCCTTTTCCTTAAGGGTGGATGCTGGTGTTTGTCCTCTTGTAGACTATGTAATAAAAAAATAAAATTACCAAGATGAACTAAGACAATAGCTTTTAAAAAAAAACTGAGTTAATTCTGAGACTGGCCAATCATTGTGTTGACTTATACAGAACAGCTTGTCATTTGATTATTTTGGGTGATTGGTGTAGCGTTTATTTATCAGAGTCCAGTGACTTTTTTCTTATTTGCCCTGTGTTCAAACTTCAAATCTGGAAAATTGTCATTTCTAACCAGAAAAATACTGTACACTCAGTTACCAGTGGATTATCCAATGAAGCACTGAGATTTCAAACACCCTAGTGAATAGTTTTACAAGCTGTTCAAAGAATACGATACCCCACTTTCACAACATTTTTGTGAAATAGAACCATATTGACCACCAACATTTGTTTGATCCATGTTGTTGGGAAGAGTGGCCAAAGGTAATTGGATATTGCTTCATCTGTCCTGAGTTTTTACACCTATCTTGAAGATCATGGGTTGACAATTGTACCCCACTGCTGTCGCCCCTAAACAGGTGCTGCTCAACCTGCTGAGTTCCTCCAGCAGAATGTTTGTTTGCTCCAGATTTCAGCATCTGCAGTCTTGTGTCTTCACTGAAGATCATTTTGTTCTGGGTGTGTAGGGGTTATCTACAACAAAATCTTTATTTCATTTTAAGATCTCCTTTCATGCTCGTGTCTTTCTTGACTCCTTTAACTGATTATTATATTCTAAGGTTTTCGAAATGATGAGTCACCACAGAATGCCCTTTTTAAAAAAAATTACATAAAATCTTATTAGGTANNNNACAGCAGTGGGGTACAATTGTCAACCCATGATCTTCAAGATAGGTGTAAAAACTCAGGACAGATGAAGCAATATCCAGTAGTTTGCTTGAAATTGCATTTAAAACTATGGCTACTTCCATTATCCTAATGTTTATTGCTGAATGGAAAAATCTGCTATGCAATATTGATTTAATTTCATAAAACATAATAAGCATTAAAGGTGGTATAGAGTCTAAAAGGAAAAGTTGAAGTTATTATTTATTGTTTCAGAAAACATGCCATTAAGAAATGGAAAAGCGACCCAATTTCACAAGACATAAACTTGGCAGAAACTGTATTTTCCCCTAAAGAATGCAATTTTGCCTGACTGAAAAATACACTGGTTGCTTTGCCATCCAAATTTATCCCAATCAATATTAGATTTAAGTACAACAATATTTCAAGATAGTGACTGAAAGTAATGCAGAATGCCAGTGTTATTCTCCAAAATTAACACTAGCTTGAAAGCTACTTCAAGCTATGCTTTGCTTTCTCTAGGTAATTTTGGTAGTGTCCTCCAACCCACTACTGAAAATACTTGAGATTAATCTAAGAGCAGATTTTCTTTGTCTTTTTTTGTTTGGTGGCTTTTATGTATGTTTATAATCCAAGCAATTTATCTTTAATTGAAGTTCGTGGTTGGCAACAAGTAGAAGAGCAGTCTGAAGATGATAAATCATCTGTGGAATGAAAAATTGCAGAAGAGGGGAGAAAGTCAAGGGAACTAGGGTGGAAACAAGGGAATAGATGACATGGTGTTGGTGCTGGCTGAGAGAAGATGGCTTGTTATTGCAGTTAATTTGTCAATAAGAAATGTAGTTTGAAGATGAATGAAGATGGGAGAGAAAAATAGAGCTTGTTCTTATTCTGACTTCTGAGTAAGTGATGTAAATGCAGAGGGTCTTATAATACCTTAACTACAATGAACTTTGCCAGCTAAAGATGGTTGCTTCTTGGTACCTGTGACAGTGTGCCTATTGTTGCACTGCAGCAGTTACAACTGTCTGTTGTCCTCCTCTTGGTTGAAGGAGTGAACTCTTTTCCTCAAGACTGAAGAGGACTAACTGTTGGTGGGCTAGTGTGATGAGCTGCTTTTGACAAGTGAATGCTTTGACAATGATCCAAGAAAATATATTGAAATGTTGATCATATTTTTCAGATGTCTTTATTTACCCTGCAATTGGATCTGATATTGTGAAAATTATTCTGCTTTTCAGTTCCAGTGGAACCTTGCCACTTTCTATAGTTATTAATTCACAAGCTGACTTATTTTTATTGCAATAGGAATCTTGTTGATGAACCATTCCCCATTGCTGAGATTACAAATCTCTGTTAGTCTTCAGTCCTCTAAATAGTGGCTGAATTGCTGCATTTTCATGTTCAGCATCGTCTTCATTCACGTCAAAAAATCTTCAATTAATACTAAAATTCTTTCATCCCTCATTTAATCAACAGTACACTTCAGTCTTTTGTTCCTTAGTTTTTCTGTTTATTCCTTTCTCAGTCTTGCTATCTTGTGACTAAAATAAAGCTCTTTATGTTTAAAATTATCACGTGGAAGTTTCTTGTCAAGTACATTCTTCTGAACTTTTCATAAAACCAAACACATCTAAGATTTCAATCTGTTTTCTTATCTGTGAAAGCTCTTGTGCTACTTACTGAAGCAAGTGGGGAGGTGGGAGCCTGGTACGTAATATGAGCAATCTTACAGGTGCTGATGACACTTGGCTATTTCTAATACCTTGTCACCAATTTGAGCGTTCTCGTTTAATGCTCTCCTTCCCACTGTTGAAACTTTGGGTGCACCATCTTCTACTTTCTTTGTAGTGTAGACTCAATGGTGTCCTACTGTGTGCTGGTACAGGGCCTTCCCCTTATTTTGTTCCTCTAAGAATCAAATTTTTTGAAAATTTTACCTCATTGAGTAACACTTTCCTGATTTGTTTAATTGTAGATTTTTTTTCAGAAAAATTTGAAGAGCTGCAATAAAAAAGGGTGTGGAAAGCAGCTGTATGCAAGTTATTTCCCTCCATTGTTTGCAGCTTTCCACTTTTAATAGCAACACTGTGTGACTATGGTGCGAAGGCCAGGAATGTACTTTATGTAAATTGCTGCAGACCCATTCTGAGGCTGCTTAACATTTTGACCTATATCTTTATTGATTATGCAAGCTTATTTTAGATTTAGTCATTGGGAGAAAGCTGGTGGGAGTTGCTGAATCGAAAAATATTGCTACAATTTACGGGTGACTTCACTTTGCATTCAACAAAAATAGGTTTTGTACAATGTTCATTTTGGCAAAAGGGTTTTATGAAAATTGCATAGTCAGCGGATCCTGGGTTATTTTGTTGGCCTAATCCTCTGTCTAACTGTTTTACATTCCTGTTGCACTTGCTGGTCAGTGACCATCCTACATAATGAAATGCTTGTTTAAGTAATCAATTTCATCAGTGTCTGATTAACAGTCTGAAGACTGCTTTCTCTTAAAATATAAAAAGAGCAGTGAAAAAGACAATTCTGTCTCAGAGCAATGATTCCTGTTTTGTGGAATGTGAATGCCAATCTTGTGATGAATAGATATGGTATGATCCCTATCAAGAATCACCTTTTTAGAGCAGCATAGGTAGTTGGGAAAATGCTGGCACTTATAAAGGAAGATATCATGTCAAGTCACTTTGATAATTGAGCATAGTCAAAATGGATTTGTGAAATCCTGTTTGACAATGAAGCTGGATTATTTGAAGATGTATCTGGTAAGAGTAGATCAAGGGGAAATGGTGGATATACACAAAAAATGCTGGAGGAACTCTGCAGGTCAGGCAGCATCTATGGAGGAAAATGAACAGCCGATGTTTTGGGCCAAGACCTGATGAAGGGTTGCATACATGGACTTCTGTAAAGCTCTGACAAGATCCCTCATTCGGCTGATCTCAAGGAGAATGGATTTAAAATTGGCTTGGTCATAGAAGTTGTGGATAGCGGTGAAGGGTTTTACTCTCTCTTTGGAGGTCTGTGAACAGTGCTGTTTTTAGGGATCAGTGCTGGGATTTCTGTTTGTGCTTTGGATAAAAATGTAGGTGGGCTGATGAATAAGTTTGATGACACAAAAATTGGCAAGAGTTGTGGAAAGTGAAGGAGCTTGTCAAAAGTTTCAAATGAAAATGTGGACAGAAGTGGCAATGGAGTCTAATCCAGACAAATGAGAGGTGTTGCACTTTGGGAGGTCAAATGCAAGAGGAAAGAATACAGTAAATGGTAGGACTCTTAAGAGCTTTGATGTACAGAGCGATCTTGGGGTGTAAGTCCATAACTCTGTAGAAGTGGCAGCACAAGTAGATAGGGTGGTAATGAAGGCATACAGCATACCTATCCTCATCGTTTGGGGAGTTGAGTGTCAAATTCATATTACATTTGTATAAAACTTTGATTAGGCCACATTTGGAGTATGGGATACAGTTCCGGACATTGCAATATAGGAAGGATATGGATGTTTTGGAGAGGGTGCAGAAGAGGTTCACCAGGTTGCTTGGATTGCAGAGTATTAGCTATAAGGAGAGGTTGGACAAATTTGGAATGTTTTCTCTGGAGCGTTGGAGGCTGAGGGGCAACCTGATAGAAGTATGTAAAATTGAGATGCATAGATGGGGTAGATAGAATCTTCCCCCGCCCCAGGTTGAAATGTCAGATACTGGCTTTGAGGTGAGAGGGGGAAAGTTTAAAAGATTTTTGAAGCAAGTGTTTTTATTTACACAGGGTGGTAGATGACTGGATGTGCTGCCAGGGGAGATGATGGAAGCAGATGCATGGCCGTTTCCTGCTATTTATACTATACATATACTCACCCCCAGGAATATTGGAGATTGGCAGCTTGGTCACACCCAGATAACTTAGAGTAACATTTTTAAAGAATGGATTTTGTCATATTCAATGTATTTTTTTCCATTAAACAGTGCTGTACGTAATATGTGAGCCTCATTAGTTGTCCTTTTGTGTTTGGAGACTTTCTCAGTTGGTGAGACCTCGAGTTAAGTGCTGATTGCTTAATCTTTTGACTTCATTACCAGAGGGCAAGATTGATGGAGGCAAATTCAATATTGTAGAAATCG
>JAUZTB010000079.1:19843634-19854340 GCA_034780895.1 Rhynchobatus australiae
ACAAATGCACTTTTAAACTTTTTTAAACAAAAGTTTCAGAGAAGGGGAAGGGGGAAGGAGTGGTAAAAACAAAGGGAATATCTACCATAGGTTGGAGACGAAGGTTGTCTGGCTGACGCAAATGATGTTATATGACTATGAGAAAGAAAATGCTGGGAACCTATAAGTTGGTTTTAAGTTGAAGGATGGTGGGAGAGATGGGTATGACACAAGGAATGCAGTAAAACTGATAATCTGCTGTCCAGCTATTTAGAAATCCCGATGGTTCAGCAAGTTATGTTTCTCCTGCTCCCTCTCCACTCATTGGGGCCCTGTTTCCCAAGTTCCCCCTCTACTCACCAGAAAATGTTGCCTGCTATGCAGGGCTGTACTTGTAAGGAGAGATGTGGACAGGATGGGTTCATTTTCACTGGAACATAGTGGGCTGAGGGGCGTAGATAGGGAAATGTTTTTTTACGGTGGGATTGTCTAGAACTAGACAGGACAGGTTTAAGATGAGAAATTTAAAGGGCAAGTTTTCCACAGGTTAGATTTAGTGAATCTCAATTGTCAGCAAATCAAATTGTGTATATACATAGTTGATAACAGTAATTGGCCAACAATAGGCAAAGATATGTTCACTATTAAAACTAGAAGGAATGTTGTTCAGCTTGAATGCTTCAAAGTTGTGCTTAAACTATTGAGAAAGCATGCAGAAATGTTCAAGGATACCCACATGGGTATTGCACATAATGTCTATATTCCTAGCTATCTAAGTGCTGAACCAATCAACTGTAAGCCTAAACCTGTGTCGCATGCCTTGAACAAGCAGGTGGAGGAAGAGTTAGATAAATTGAACAAAATGAGTTTGTGAAGATGAGCATGATTGGGCAGTGTGACTTAAAAGCTGAAGAGGATAAAGTAGATCAATACAAGATGACCTTGAACCAAGCAGTTCATGACCAGCAATGCCCATTATTTACATCACTTTATATAGTGTTATCAGGAGACAAAGTTCTCAGCAAACTAGATCTGTGATAAGCATATGGTAAGTTTGAATGTGGATGTCAGTGATATTTGATAATTACTGAATCTGCAGCATTTGTGTTCACAATTCTCTTTAGGATGTACATTCATCACTGAAGATCTTTTGGGTCACTGTATACAAAATATAAAAGTTTAGAATGTTGTCTATGTAATCTGATTGCCACACTATAGGAAAGATGTGATAGCTTTACAAAGAGTATAGAAGAATTGGGCCTGGATGTTGTCTGGAATGGAGGGTTTTACTCATAGGAGAGATTGGTTAGGCTGGGTTTATTCTCACTGGAGTGTAGGAGTCTGAGGGGTGACTTTTGGGCATAAATAGGATAGATAGTCTTTTACCTAGAGTGGAAGAAATCTTAATCTTGAACTAGAGGGCATAGCTTTAAGATGATAGCAGAAATTGAAAGGAAATCTGAGGGGCATGTTTTTCAGAGGATGGTGGTTACATTGAATGAGCTGCCAGAGGAAGTGGCAGATAAAATTACAATGTACTTCGATAGAAAAGGAATCGAGGGATACAGGCCTAATATGTACAAATGGAATTAGTTTAGAAAGGGATCATTGTCTGCTTGGATGAGTTGGTCAAGGGCCCATTTCTGTGCTGTATGACCTTGACTCTATGAAATACTAAAGAACAATTTCTTCAGTTGGTGCTTAGACAACTACATGTAGTGTAAAACTTACAAGACGCATCTCTTCTGCATTCATGCAAAAAATAATTTAACTTGGGCTCAATGAACATAAAGTAAGAGCTCACCTGCCCCAGCAATCATCTCTTCTGGGCCACTTCCCTAGAGCCCATGATTTGCGGACCTTTCAAAAATTTATTTTCTACTTCACGTAGATGTTAATGGATTGCTGCAAATTAAAACAAAACAATTGTGAATTGAAGGAATCCTGAAAAACTTAAGTTATTTTTTGCTATGTTAGAATACTGTGTTAGATTTTTAGCAGATCTTGCAATGGGATTAATGTCATTAAATCACTTAGGAAAAAGAAAAATAGAATTGAAGTATCAAAAGGCTTATGACTTTATATAACAGTCTTGGAAGTGAGTCTTTTCTTTCATTAATGTGCAAGTTGAATTGGAGTTGGAATTTTAGAGTATGAATAATAGAAAATAGTCAAGAAAACATGTTTGCATGTACATTAAGGGAGACACAAGCTGTTCAACTTGACTAAGGCATGAATAATTGTCATTGGAGTGTAAAATACTCATCTTATTGTCAGACCTTTTTTGGTTTGTGATCATAGGGGTCTCAATGATTTTTGATCTGATGCTGACAACACTAGCAATGGGTTTACTGAGAATGCAGCAATGGACCATTCTCTTAACTAGGTATGATTACACGATCAAATATAAAGTTGGAAGCCAAATGTGATTGCACATGCAATTTTAACATCACCCAATGACAATTCGGCCTTGGCATATGAAAGCATGATCTTCACTTTGATGAAGCTACATGATTCCTGATTGTAACAATGGAGATGACCAAGATATTGTTATCAAACAGGTATACAGAAAAACTTAAAGAATGGATTGAGTCAGACAAATATCCAGGTAAAGACATAAGACCATATTCAACGTTGTCAGTAGAAAAAAAAATGTTAAATGGGGCCACAGAATTGTCAAATTAAGTATGTTGCAACATTAGAGCTTCACACTGGGAATTCTGGTACCATGAACACGAAGGCAAATGTCAGTAGTTTTGTTCATTGGTCTGGTTTAAATGAAGAGCTTGAAGTGCTTGGAGCATCTGTAAGGATTGTAGAGCCAAGTTGGTGACAACATTGCTAGGGAATTGGGAGTGGTCAAGGAAAGCACCACAGAGTACTCATTGGTTATATTAAGAAGGAATTGATAACTAAGTATACATTGTCAAACAAAATGGATGTGTTGGGTCATACCCTGCAACAGAGCATTCCATTAAAGAACTGAGACCCTTTTTCATTTCAGGCCATGTTGCCTCCATTTCTATTTGAGCTCTTAAAGACAAAATGAAATGAAGCAGATGCTTATTTTGCCATAACATTGTCAAATGGAGTAGTAGAGAAATCAGTGAAAATTGTCGAAGCAGTGAAGGAACAGACATTACAAGGAACTCATTTAACATTGAGACATTGAGCAAACTTTTGACTGAATTTCAGGCCATTGTACAAGTTATACTTCTGTCCTAATGTGGAGAAGAATGAAAATATAATTGAGCTTAGTTTACTCAAACTCTGAGGTGGAGAATGAAAGAAGCAGTTGTGCCAAATGAAATCATGGCTCAAGCCATGGAGAGAAACATTTTAAACAACATTTGAAAGTTAAAATAAAAAATATACTCAGGAAATACTCAGGTCATCCAGCATCTGTAGAGAGAGACAGTGGAACTACCATCATTCTTGAAGATTTTCATTGATGGTACCTCAATTTCTGTCCACGGAGCCTGCCTGATGTCTTGAATATTTCCAGCATAATGTTGAGTGTTTGTGCATTAACACCACTTAAAAATCCAATATTCACAACCATTCTGCCAACCAGAAAAGGTCCCATTTATGAATACTATTTCCTGTGAGCCAGTTAGTCTTCTATCCGTGCCAATGTGTTTCCAACCACCCCCCACCCTTCCCTGTGAGCTTTTGTTCTGCAATAACCTTTAACGTGACCCCTTATGAAATGCCTTGTGGAGATCAAAGTATAGTACATGCACCATTTCACATGTTATTTCTTCACAGAACTAGCCACTTCGTAGTGAGAGTGAAACCCTATAAAGGTTTTGCCACCCAGCAGTGAAATTGGCGCATACTGATAATTTGCACATTCCCTCCATTGCTAGTTTCTGATGGTTACTCTGACAGCAGCTCGATACAATTTGGATATTTTGCTGGCAGTGATGAATCCTCTACAGTTATACAGCATGTTCTCTGTGGCCAAGATATGGGTTGGATTTGTACTAAGGTATGGGAGTTTAGTGGCTTTTTCTAAATAGGTTTCTAAATTAGAGTTGTCAAGTTTTTGGCATGGAAACAGGCCCTTCGGCCCAACTTTGACAAAGGTGTCTTGCTGGTCTAGTCCCATTTGCCTGCATTTGGCCTATGTCCCTCAACACTTTGTTGTTCATAAGTCTCTCAAATGTTGTAATTCAGATTTGGTACAAGAATTGATTTGGACTATTCATTGTGCTCAAATCCTGAGTCCAGTTTTCATTGGGAGTGGTTCTTCCATGATATTGGTCTATCTGGAATCTAGCACAAGGAGGTTGTTTGGAGGACATGACTTTTGCTGCATTGGCTTGTTTTCCTTAGTGATATCTTGAAATTGGTGGTAATTACTTTAAAATCCTGTTTATGCAGTGTGCTGCACAGTCTGTCCCTTGGTGTCCAAGGATGCTGAGTGCCAGTGTTGATCAGTGATGTTTACAGTTTTAAATCTTCATGTACTAATCTGTCTGACTCCACTGATTTATGACAAAGATTGTAGTTGATCACATCAGCCAGTCAGAAACACAACAAATAGTCTCTCAGCAGCTTTTTAGTGCTGGCTGAGTGGGTGTGTAACAAAGCAAACCCTATAGTGGATTTGGTACAAGATGCATGTTAAATTGTAATTTAAGTAATATATACATAAGTTACCACAGTGATTGTCGACCTGTTGCTTACAAGCACTGTGAAAATATAGAGGTGCAATGAATCTCTGTACAGAGTGTTTTATCAGATCAGGAGGGAAATGCAGTGCACTGCTTCCCAGGTGGCTTGTGACTTTCTGCTGTTTGGGCTGTTGATCGGACAGGTGTGGAATGGAAGCTTTTATATGTGCTGTCTTCCTTGCCAAATATATAAAGAATTTGTGGTCGCAAGGAAGTTAACTGTTAATGACATGTCTAATTGATACAGAATGATCAACGTGGGAAAGTGTAAAATCTTGTACTTGATCTCAAGGCTTTTTAATCATGGCTTTTTAAACATGGATTTTTAATCTTTTTCTGAACCATTCAACTTTTTTTCTGATAAATGCAAAGATGTAAAGTTAACAATCATGTTTCATAGACATTTAAACACATGGGATTAACTGATGTTTATGTGTCTGCTTCAAAATTGTGGAGGAAGTTGAAAGTAGTTATTGTATTCCTTGATTGTGAGTTGTGCTGCTGACAGTGTTGTCTCGCGTGGGCATGACTCCACTAGTACCAGTTTCTTGGCAAGCTGTCATTATTTGTGAATGATCTGTCACTTTGCTGATCGATCAGCCTTTGGCAGCACACATCTTAAGACCTATTCTTGCTTCATGCCATTGATGTTGAAACTCACAGCCAAGTTGCTGTGTAATCGTAATTGAGGATCATTGCCATTTCACTTAACTAAGGCGTAGTTACTGCTGTTCCAGCTAGCTCAGCACAGAGCAACAATTAAAACTGCATGTATTCTGCTTGTCAGTGGATAGACTAGGGATTAGTGGTGTGTGCTTGGAAAAAGTGCACAGATAACATTTGAGAATATTTTGTATTGTTTGGCTGGAAAGGGATGAAAATTGTGTATAGTTACAGAGGAGATTAGAATGAAGAAGCAAATTTGAGCATCTTGTTAGAAATTTTTGCTGAACATTTAGTCAACTGATGTTTTGTTTTGCAGCTTTCACTGGGTTGTCACAAGTTTCAGAAAAACTATAAACAAAATGTTTTATTTGAATAGGAAGCAAACAGCTATATGACTAAAGATAAGCACTCTAAGGTACTTTACAAAGGTTGCTGTTATCGTCTCTTAGCACGGTTGAAGCTTTGTATTTATTACCTGTAGTTTGGCTGAAATTTGTTTCTTGATAAAACTAAAACAGGAGAAATTGGGGAGCAAGAAAATGGCAGAGAAAGTATGAAAATATGTGTAATGAATTGATCTGTATGAACAATATGCAAGACAAGTTTTTCACTGTACCTTGGTATATGTGACAATAAACCTATTTCACTTTCAATAATAAAAAAAAATTTGTATTTGAGAAATTAATGGGACTTGAAGGCAATAAATCTCCCTCAGGTGAGGCAAATGCCAGTGTTTAAGGTGCTGGCTATGGAAATAATGAATGGACTTCAGTAAGACCTTTGACAAAGTCCCATTTGGAAGATTGGTTCCCAGGGTTTGGAACCTTCAGATAAAAGGCAAATTGGATCCAAAATCAGTTTAACAGATACTAGAATACATCACTGCTGTTTATAGAGTCAGAGTTAAACAGCATGGAACCAGGCCCTTTGGTCCAACCTGTTCTGGTTGACCGAGTTAGTCCCATTTGCCTGTATTTCCTCTAAACCTTTCCTATCTATGCACCTGTTCAAATGTCTTTTAAACATTTAAAAGTGGCCTCTGCCACTTCCTCTGGCAGCTTGTTCCATATATCCACCACCCTCTGGAAAATTTGACCCTCAGGCCCTCTTTAAATATTTTCTCTCTCACCTTAAATCTGTCTTCTAGCTTTAGACTCTCCTACCCTGGATAAAGCAAGTTGCTGTCTAGTGACATCAAAATTAACCTTGCCTCAATTTAGCACTTTAATTTGTGGACCAGTCCTATCTCTTTCCATAACTATTTTAAAACTGATATTATAATTACTGGTCCCAAGTGCCAACCCACTGATTCTTCAGTTACTTGCAAGATTTGTTGTCTAATATAGATTCTACTGCTCCTCAAGTTGGTTATATATTTGAACGTTAATATTGAGCAGATGTGACCAGCTATCGAATTAAAAAGCAAAGGTAGATGGTTAATATTTGAACTGGGGACACCATTGTGCTGCCTCTTGTAACTTCTGCCTCTGTTTGCTTCTGACCCCATTAGCTGAACATGGTTCATGTAAAGGATGCTAATGAAAGAGAAAACTTATGTTATGCTGCTTGAGGTGGCCACGCTTGGCACTTGTGGTGTGACTATTACTTCCATATCCCAAGGCCGATTGTTAAAGTAGCTTTGATCCATGCAGGAATAGACTGCTTCAATTCCTGCAGAATAGAAAATGTAAATGAAATTGAACATAGTGCAATTGGTAAATATTCTACAGTCTGTCCTGATGATGGAAGGTCATTCATGAAGCAGCTAATAAATGTTTAGGCCTAGGACGCTGTCGGATCTGGTTATTTTCAAATCCACAGGTTCTTTCAGGAGTCTATGAATGTGAAGCACCAAGTTGTTTTCAATTCAAAGTTTTTTTTATTGGGAAAGTTTAAAACAAAGCAACAGTCACAGAACACATGGCACTAGCTTTGAGCCGAGACAAAGGGAACAAAAGGAAGCTCGGACTGGGGGGGAGGAAGAGCCAGAAAGATTTAACAAAAGACAACACCTCTTGTACCTGAGATAGGAGATGCTCTTTAGCTAACAATAGTCCATCAGGAACCTATTAGGTACTTGTGGCCAAACCGAGCAATGAAAAAAAACACATTCACCTGATGGATGAACCAATAAGCTAGTAAGCGGTCATTCCTTGTGCAGCTACTGGAGGTGTATTAAACACTATACATGTTTTAAAAAAAACTAATTAAGACAATTGAATCCAACAACACTGTCCTGTAACACCACTCAGGAACTGAAATGGTTTAACATCTGATGTCATGTGGGAAAGCTTTCTTCATTTTTCTAATTTAAAAGTACAGCTGGTTCTGACTGACTAATTTCATCATTTGTTAAACTTGGTTCCTCCAGTACCAAAGTTTGTTTGTTCATTTTTGTTCTTCATGCCCTAATTACATCAGTAACTTTTAAACTACTTCAAATGATCATTTTGCAGTATTCTTGGTTCCAGAAGCAAATGTATATATTGACTATCTGAACATGTAATTCACACCAGTGTTTTTTGATCAACCCTAAACACAGGGCTTCATTCAAAGATTATTTTTGGCATTTCCCATAAAATTGTTTTCTGACCTGATTCATTGCAATTAACCCATTTTCTAATGAAGCACATAAAGCTACCAGTTAAAAAGCAAAACACTTTAGATAAATATTGCTTTATGAATTTTAATTTGTGTAATGGGTTTGCCATATGCTATGAATATTTCTTGAGCATAGGATCACTCTTAGAAACTGCAGGATTTTAACACCTGATATCCAAGATTATTATTGAATTGTGGATTTCCTGCTGAATCATGAGGTTTCAGAAAATACAAGGAGTTTTCCTTCGTCTAGCCCATATTTAGAGCTGCACAGCAAAATCTATCTCCTTCATTTCCATCCCTTATCTGCTAATTTTTTTAATCTGAGATGGATACGATTTTATTTGAACAAGATAAGGAGAGATTTTGCACTTGTGCAGCATCTTTATGATGGGAAGAAAACACTTCACAACCAATTGAAGTACCTTAGTGTATGAATGCAGTTGTATTTCAAGGCCTGAAAGTGGTTGATATGATCTTGCAAGACTGACATTGAAAGGTGTGCTCCACATAAACTCGCCTTGTGCACTTGGAGAGAAGCCAAGGTCATGTTGGAGAAATGACCATTGTATGAAAGACCAAGACTTTTTAGTGAAGACAAATAGAAGAACATATGCAAATTTCATCGAATTGTTTCCCCTTTTATTTTTTTGAATTTTGTAATGTTTGCTCAGGGGGGTTGGCCACCAAAGAAAGTGAGAAGCATGAGATCAATGGAAGAATTGTACAGATCATAACCTCAGTTTTAAGCCATCTGTCACTGGTAGTTTAAGCAGTGGACTTATCCTGAAATTCTGTCCCCATCTTTTGTGTGTTTGTCCACCTGTACATGTGTGATATTGTAGAGAAACCTGCATTTTTTTTTTTGCAGGCCTGAATCTAATTTCAAGGATGGAATTTTCAAATTTCTTGTTCTTTGACTACATATCATGTTAGATGTACATTTATTTTCTGCTTCTAAATTTATGGAAACTATCAAGACTTGCTAAACTTGTTGGTACTCTTTTGTATTCTAGAATACAGTCATGGAGGAGACGGTGATATGGGAACAACAGACAGTCACACTTCACAGGGTGAGTCACTGGGTTCATCTCATTATCCAGTGAATTCTTAGTTATTGAGAACTGTGTTCGTGAGATCAGGATCAGGTGGTGGGAAATAGCAAAAGGAAACGTGTTTTATCTTTAAACTTAAACCCATTGTGAATCCATCTGATGGAGAACTGTGTGTAAATGTTTCAGTAAGCAAGCTATTTCAACCAACTTCAATCCAGGCTCTACTGAGTTCAGAGATGGCAGAAAGAAGGTAGCGACTGATTTCCATTCCTTCTGAAATACAAGTGGGGAAAATCAGCCAAAATTCTCTTGGATAGTATCCAATAATCCCTACTAAAAAAAAATGTATGTGCATATGAATAGGATTGTTAGCTTGGATGTTGTGCAAGTTTATTGTTCTGCATGGTTGAGTCTGGTGGTGGTACACTGTTTTGGCTGCAGTGCCCTTGCCTTACCTTCCTTTTCCCCACTCCAAAAATCTGAGGCCTCTCCTCAGTTTAAAAACCCATCAGTAGTAATGTTAAAATAAATCAATTTCTGTATGTATGCAGATAGAGCTTAATTGAATCTTTGGAAAGCCTTTTGATACCTTTTTATTTCTAAATTGATTGGGGCACGTGCAATACATGAAAAGAACATTTGCTGCATTGTTATCGGCAACATCACAACTATTGTTTTTGGACCCCATCACAGACTCCAGTCTCTTGTCACCAATTCTACTTTGTGCTGAATCTGAAAGGGACCATTTTCAATCATGCTTCAATCTGCAATAAGCTTATGGCAACCTGTGTCTGTCTATTTCCACAAATGTAGCACCACCTTAAGATTCAGCTGTTGCCTTTGCTCATCTGCTGTGGGGGAAAACCTCAACCCACACTGTGATCTAGAAAATCTAAAGTGTTTCTGCCTGGCCTCCAGTATTCTACCCTGAAATAACTTGAGATTATTTGAAGCACTGCTTTCAATGTCCAAACTTGCATTGGCCCAAAAATTCATTACATTCCCCCTACTTCCCGTGCCATCCCAGAATTCACAAAACCAGAGGAGAACTAAGTCATCCTCATTCCTGATAGACTGCCTAAGGAGAATAAACATAAATGCAAGGATATAGTGAATAAACCAGATGAGGGCATTGATGCCACATGACAGTATGATATTTTAATTATTATGGAAACCTGGCTGCAACATATTCTGCTGAGGTAGAACAGGGTGAACAAAGCGTGGGTGTCAGTGTATGTTAGGAAACAATCATAGTTATGAGACAGGGTGAATTGCAAGACAGATCATCAAATGAGGCTCTATGATTAACTGCTCCTTAGTTCTTTAGTTCAGTGTTGGGAATATACCATAGACCTATAAGTAATCCAAGGGGAAAAGAGCAAAAATACTGCCCTGTGCTTTTGCATCGGTGAGGGTAATGGGGGATTTCAGTAACCAGAATATTAACTCAAATGGAATCTATGCAGAGGGCATGGAACTTCTGTTTTACATTCAGGAGAATTTTTATTACCCAGTCCATAGCAAACCAAACAAGAAGGATGGGGCCATTTTTATTTTATGGAATGAAGCTAAGCAGATGGCCAGAGATTTGATGGGGAAGTATTTTGTAGTAGGGATTGTAATTCAGTTAGATTTAACCTAGTTATGGAAAAAGATAAAATTAGAGTACAAGTTCTAAATTGGGATACAGCCACTTTTACTTGGCTGAGAAATGACTTGGCAAAAG
>JAUZTB010000079.1:19879928-19894761 GCA_034780895.1 Rhynchobatus australiae
TGTGACTGACTTGGGGAGGGGTTGGGGGTGGAGTAGGGTGGGGGAGCTATGGCCTGGTTGGGGAGGGGGGAGTGTAGTGGGGGAGCTGTGATCAATCAGTCCCCCTGCAGAGCTGCCCTTGCACCGATGGACTATAAATTTACTCAGTTACTGTTTGTTGATGCACATGATTAACCAAACAATATTCAAAGAGCAAAGAAATGGTGAATTAATTAGTGATGAGACATTATTCAGTCTTTGCTTTAAATGTTTAGCTACTGTTTTCTTCTGTCCCAGGGAGTGAGCCCAGAGATGCCGGCACTGATCAGCGCAGTTCTGGTATTATCCGACTACACACAATCAAACAAGTCATTGACAGAGTAAGGTTTCCTTCTGTCTCTACTGGTGGAGCAATTTGTGATTGAGTCTGAAGTCGATTACATATTTCCAACTGCCTTTCTGCCATTTTAGGATAAGCATGCAGTGTTAGACATTACTCCAAATGCAGTGGATCGGTTGAATTATGCACAGTGGTACCCAATTGTAATCTTTCTAAACCCGGATTCCAAGCAAGGCGTTAAAACAATGCGGCAAAGACTCTGCCCTGAGTCTCGAAAAAGTGCTAGGAAGTTGTTTGAGCGTGCCATGAAATTGCGTAAGAACAATCATCATCTGTTCACATGTGAGTATACATTACCAATCCTGACAAGTATGGCTTGCCTGTAAACTTGAACATGGCACAAGTAATATTGATATTTTATGTATATTATTCTAAGGTATTGATGCTGCCTTTAGACAAAGTTAATATTGTAAAAGACCTGACGTGAATAGTTTGCTAGTTGAGAAGTTCTTGGTCAGCAAGCATAAGAATGAGACTTGGTGTACTTTAGAACTTGAGCTGAAAATTTTGGGTAAGCTCTGGTTCATGGAGAATGTGAAATGGGAGGCTGTCTGGAGGTGTTAGAGATGTAGATAATGGTTTCTCTGCAACATTTGTTAATGCACGTGAGAGATGGGTGACATTATGGAGGAGATGGTTGGTGATGGTGAAGAAATGGTCTATGAAACTTGTGGTTAAATAGAATGAGACAAATGTAAATAGTCTGAGTGTCAGGAAATTGCCAAGAATAAGATGAAGTTTGTGGGCAAAACTATGGGTTTACTTTTTGGTAATTGCAGCTAATTTCTGCTCATCTAAAACTGAATGTGGATAGATGTAACAATGGCAAGAATTATCAAGAGAAGTGGTGATGAGGTGGTGTTGGATGTGCTCAGTATGCATGTTAAAATGAGCATGTGCGTTGAGATGTGAAATGGGGAGAGGCAATGAACAGACAGGGTTCAGATACCCAAACTAAAATCAAGCTAATCAGAGAACAGATGCAAGTTGTGATGCATCATCACTGCATTACCTCACATCCCAAATGAAGTAGATCTTTGTTGGTGCTGTTTGTGTGTTAGCATTGTGCCTTTTTGTTTCACTTTAGCCAAGGTTGTTTGATCCCCAGAATAATTATGAGCTTGTGTTTGTGTTTTTACAGTTGTGTCATAGGATTCTGGGTTAGTTAGGATCCCAGAGTGCTACAGTTCAAACTTAATTTTAAAAAAAAATTATCAATGGCCTGTTGTTCAACTTTTAAAAGTGCTGCGGTGAAATTGTGCATTGTTCCTGTATCCATTTATTCTTCAGAATTTGATCATTCAGTGAATTTGTTTAGATGTGGCGCTCTTTCACTGGTATTTCCTGTGATCCTGGAAAGATCAGAAGGACATGCTGAGTGTACGTTGCAGCAGGAGCAGTTCATTGTTCATCTTCATACCATGGCATCCACAATTCTTTGCACACAAGCTCTGGTTTCAGTGTGTAGGAAGTGTCTGGGCATTCTGACTTTTAGAACACAAAGGGTTTTTGGGGGAAAAAGAAACACATTGTAACAGTTTTCCTGACTTCTTTTACAGCTAACATCAATTTAAATTCAATGAATGATGGCTGGTATGGGGCATTGAAAGAATCTGTCCAGCAGCAACAGAACCAGTTAGTTTGGGTATCAGAGGGAAAGGTATGAAAATTTAATTTGAGTCAAAATTGTGTACACTGTTATGCATTTTAAAATGTCCCTTTTTTTTCTCCTTCCCACCAAGCAGGAACTTGTGCCTGCCGAGCTCCTGCATTAACAGTTTACAAAGCAGTTTGGGTAATGTGAATTGCCCGTTTAATGTAGGGAAGTTCATCCTTCAATATTCCTTATTCATTGCAAAACAAGCGTTTGTGATGATCTGCATCTGTTGTCTCTAGAGAAACGTGTAATGAAATTGATCAAACCCTTGGTTTCTTTTTAGTGATTGAAATGTGTGAATTAGAGATTCTGAAATATTCTGAAAGTGTAAGTGGCTGCTGAAATCCTCTTATTGTTTGTATCAGAAGGACAGACAGTAAAAATGAAGCCATTCCAGTCAGACCCCAAACTTGAACATGACAAGGACTAAATAAGGCAGGGGTCCCATGCCTGATGACTGTTCAGTGACCCTTCTGACCGTGTCCGTTCATGGAATTTGCTTTGAAGATTAACCTCTTGAGCATTGTACTTGATCATTGCATTTCTGTCTCCTGATCCTAATAAAGTTCATAAACTAGAAGAAAAGCAATGGGCTTTTCCCAGGGCAACAATCCCTAACACGAAGGGATATAATTTTAAGGTGATTGGAGGAAGGGGTAAGTCTTTTACACAGTGGTGGGTGTGTGTGGAACATACTACTAGCAGAGGTTTGTTGTGAGAAATCCACATGGCTGTCACGTGACAGTAAAGACACTGCCCATGCTGGTTGGGGGATAGCATTGCTCCTTGGATCAGAAGTGATACTACTGTCAATCAAGGTGTGGTGCACCCACCCCTCAGGTGTGAGAGTACCCTTCTGTCTCTGAACTTGTCTGACCATTGGCTGTGGCAGGTACCTTTTTTTGACCCCCCAAACACTCAGTGAGGCTCCACCCAGCCTCCAAGCAGTACAAAAAGGGCTGCAATCCCTTGGCCCTTCCTCTTTCACGACCCCAGGTGTAGTTAGACAACGCTGCAGAGATCACTGGTAAGAATGCATCATCACGTGGTTTGGGAGTGTTCCACTCAGACTCCGGGCAGTGTTAGAGCTAAAGCTAGTGTGGGTCAGGCCATACTAGTGTTACAACACACAAGTGTTATATCCTGAAGTTGTACACTATTATTGTGTGCATCTGTGGGGGTGTGTGTGTACCTTATCCTAGTGGCGATCCCCTCTCGTGTTCATGGTATCCTGCGTGTGAGTAAGTGTGTCTGTTCCCATCCATTCTGTCCTGCGTTTGCCTTTGTGATTAAACTAGTTTTGATACACAAAGCTCATGTCCAGAGTCCTTGATCCTTAAGGCCAAAGAGAATCATTTCACACAACAAGGTTGTGGGCGAAGATACATTAGGGACATTTAAGAGACTCTTAGACACATGATAGAAAAATAGGGGGCTATGTGGGAGGGAAGGGTTAGATAGATCTTAGAGCAGGATAAAATGTCAGCACAACATTGTGGGCTGTAGGACCTGTACTGTGCTGTAGTGTTCTATGTCAATGAAGGGGTTAAAAGTTAGTAACAAATTTGGTTAAAAAGCACTTCAGTTTGTTAAATTAGAAGATTCATAAATCCTGAAATGTTTCATTTAACTGACGTGAAGTTTAATTGCCTGATGGTGTGCTCAGATTTTGGCTTATTTTTTGTGTAGGCTGATGGTACAGCAGATGATGACCTGGACTTGCATGATGACCGTTTGTCATACCTTTCGGCTCCAGGCAGTGAGTACTCTATGTACAGCACAGACAGTAGGCACACTTCAGATTATGATGACACAGACACAGAAGGTGGTGCCTACACTGACCAAGAACTGGATGAGACTCTCAATGATGATATTGGACCCACAGAATCTGCCATAACTAGATCCTCGGAGCCAGTAAGGGAAGATTCTTCCATGATGCATCCAGAATCCATGCCGCGAGCATTCCCATCTTTTCCGGCACAAGTGCACAAAGTAGATCCTTCTGTCTATAAACCTTTACCTAATCAACCGGTGAGTTCAGTCTGAGACCAAAGCAGCAGGATTTGTATTTCATGAAAAATTTATTAAATGTATAGTATTCTATGTTAAGGAATATAGTTTGGAATAGGACATCTTGGAAAGTTTAAAACCTGATTTAAATAACAACTTAAGTCTAGAAAATCATCCCAGGGTTGTGAAAATGGGCACCAAACTAAGTGAGGACACAATTAGCTTAGTCAGAGAAGGCAAGGAGATTAGGACCAAGAACTCTGAAGTATGTGGTGAGGTATTGAGCTTGCATGAGAGCCTGGAGTTGGGCATGTATTGTTCACGTTAGTTTAGGGTTGTTGGATTGGAGAAGAGGAACAAAGATTGGGGTTGAGTTGTGAAAAGATTTAAACACAAATGAAGAATATATTTTTGTACTGTTGGAGTGACTACCAGCCAGTATAAATCATTGGTGACCCTGGCACTGCTTCCTTGTGCTATTTCATATCCCTTGATTTCCTTAATATCTTAAAAAAAATCTTAAGTTTCTGTCTTGAATATTCATTTGCCAAAGGTGAGGTGCCAGAATACTGGAGGATAGCTAATATTCCTTTATTGAAGTCTTGTGTAAGGCATTTAGCAAGGTCCTGCAGGGTAGGTTGGTCCAGAAGGTTAAGGCACATGGGATCCAAGGCAAGATGGCTAATTGGATCCAAAATAGGCTTGGTGATAGGAGATGGAGGATAGTGGAGGAAAGATATCTTTCTGACTGGAAACCTGTGACTTGTGGTGTATCACAGGGATCAGTGCTAGGAGTTTTTGCTGCTTGTGATGTATATTAACAACTTGGCTGTGTGAAGTAGGAGGTATGATTGGTAAGTTTGTGGATGACATGAAAATTAGTGGCTTTGTGGATAGTGAGGGCTTTGTGGATAGTGAGGAAGGTTGTGCAAAGCTACAGCACGATATAAATCAGATGGAAAGTTGGGAGGTGGGGGGCATTGGCGAGTGGAATTTAATCCCCACAAATGTGTGATGCATTTTGGGAAGTTGTATAGAGCTAGCACATATACAGTAAAGATTAAGGCACTAAGGGATGTTGATGAACAGAGACCAAGGGGTCCCAGTTCCTTGAAAGTGTCAGCATGGGTAAAGAAGAGGTATGGCATATTGCCTTAAATTGGGGCATAGATATGATTTGGGATGTTTTGTTGCAAGTTATAAAGCATGAATTTAAATTCCCTGGCTGCCATGGTGGGATTTGGACATGTCCAGTCTTCTGTTTACTGGTTTAGTAACAATGAACATAACCATTCAGTACTGCACAGATCTTTCATTGTGAAGTAAGGTTCTGGCATGCACCCAATTGATCCTTTGTATTGCTGTCAATAAAGAATAGGCTTTCTATCAGCTATAATATACTGCCAGTGAGGTGAGACTGGCCGTAGGGTGTAGGTGCAGAGATGTACAACTTCCATTTACTGATTAATGAGCTCCCTCCAGTAGCTGTAATTGATGGCAACAATCTGATATTCAGGGAACTAGAATTGGTTTATCATTATCACTTGAACTGAGGAACTAGAATTGGTTTATCATTGTCACTTGTACTGAGGCACAGTGGGGAAAAACTAATCTTGCATTCCGTTCATTCGGATCAATCCATTACACAGTACATTGAGGTAGAACGATATAGAATGCAGAGTAAAATGTCACAGCTACAGAGAAAGTGCAGGTAGACAATAAGGTGCAAGGTCATAATGAGGAAGAGGTCAAGAGTCCATCTAATTGTACTAGTTCAGTAGTCATTTAACAGTGGGGTAGAAGCTGTCCTTGAGCCTGGTGGTACGTGCTTTCAGGCTTTTGTATCTTCTGCCCGATGGAAGAAGATAGAATGTCCCAGGTGGGTGGGATCTTTGATTATGCTGGCTGCTTTACCGAGGCAGTGAGAAGTATAGGCAGAGTTCATGGAAGGGAAGCTGGTTTCCATGATGTGCTGAGCTGTATCCACAACTCTCTGCAGTTTCTTGCGGTCCTGGGAAAAGCAGTTGCCATACCAAGCCGTGATGCATCCAGATAGGATGCTTTCTATAGTATGTCAATAAAAGTTGGTGAGCGTCAGAGGGGATGTACCATATTTCTTTAGCCTCCTGAGGAAGCAGGGGTGCTGGTGAGTTTTCTTGGCCACGGTGTCTGTGGTTAGATCAGGACAGGCTATTGATGTCCACTCCCAAGAAACTGAAGCTCTCAATCCTCTCCCCTCAGCACCATTGATGTAGACAGGAGTGTGTGCACTGCACCCCCCTTCCTGAAGTCGATGACCATCTCTTTTGTTTTCTGACAGAGGGAAAAGTTGTTATGACACCATGTCACTAAGCTGTCTATCTCCTTCCTGTACTCTGACTCATCGCCATTTGAGATACAGCCTACAACAGTGGTATCATCTGTGAACTTGTAGATGGAGTTCGAGCAGATTCTGACCACGCAGTCATGAGTGTATAAGGAGTAGAGTTGGGGGCTGAGGACGCAGCCTTGTGGGGCACCAGTGTTGAGAATAATTGTGCTGGAGGTGTTGCTGCCTATCCTCACTGACTGCGGTCTGATGATCAGGAAGTCAAGGATCCAGTTGCTGAGGGAGGTGTCGAGTCCCAGGTCTTGGTGTTTGGTTATGAGTTTGCTTGGAACTGATATATTATGCATGCGAGTCTACAAATGTGCTGCTGCATTCTGATAGTTTTCCTCTTAATTGTGGGATCCAATCCTAACATTTGTGGTCCTCAAATAATGGAGACAAGAACAGTGTTCACAAGTCAGTGATACAACTTTGACAAGTTGGTCTAAGAACTTGAACATCTGTGTGTGTGTGCACATGCATGCATGCCAATATACTGTCGGTGTGCACCTGTATGGCTAAACTGTCCAAAGTTTAATTTCCCACAAGGTCTATACTTCTGACCTCAGTTATGCTAGAGAAGAGGAATTTCATTTTTCTCCGGTGTGTTGTTAAGTTTTCCTTTGATTGGAATGTAATTATAACTTTATAACGTGGTTAAGAATGAAAAGGTACAATTATAAAGACGTTATCAGATTGTTAAGTAATTAGATGTAAATTTGTGATTTTTTTTTATTAACTTCAGTTGCAGATTAATTTCTATTTTAATTAAGATTATTTTGATTAAATCTGACTTGCATTGTGTGAATTATTTAAGAACAGTGCTGTAGTTAATCTTGACCCTGAGGATGCACCTTGCAGGTAACATGAATTATATTAAACTATCTAATTTTATCTTGGACGTTTCACAGAAAGCAGATATTCTTCCTCCAGTACTCAATTCATCCCAGCAGCTTGAATCTATTCCTGTGGTGACTATGCCCTCTGCAGTCAATACCACAGTAGATCTAAACAATGTAAGACTTGAGGAGATGGCCTCTCCTCCCCACAGCAGCCCTGAACCCCAGATCGATTCCTACAGCAAACTCAGTCCTGAGCCTTCTCGTGTCATTCATTCTGTCACTCCTAAGGGGCTGACAGATCCAGAACCGACAGCAGCTCGAACTGCAGAACCAACAAAGGTACCACTTGCTGCAAACACTTTGCATGCCTACTGCACAGATCTTCTGCTTGCTAATGTTCAACCACCTGCTCTCGCTTTGGAGCTAATCACATTGCTGAAGTTAGAGGCCAGACCAAGTGTGTGGTAAGCAAAGTAACAACCTTTTATGATGGAGAGGAGTTTGTGGTGCCCAAGCTGCTCAAGATGGTACTTACCTGCTTAATTACTATGCAATGGAGATTCTAATGAATATTACACAGGCACTAACTGGATTAACATTAAGTTTATTCTAAGTTTTCCTTTCTAACAGCAAAATGCTTTCTAAAGTATTAAATTTTAAAACCTAATAAAAGTTGATCCAACTGAGAGTAACATCAGCCTCTCAATATTCCAGTGAATTAAGAAATTATAACAGGGTTTTAACACTGATATAGTTGGTTTGGCCTATACCTTGAATGTTCTGCTTGTGCACCTTCCCTGCAATTTCTTATTTGCTTCACTTACAAAACTATCTCTGCTGGGCTGGCACCTGTACCGATTGTGGACTGTAAGTAGCATTGTTGTGGCATGGTTGTAGGGGATCCTGCTCTCATTGAAGACATCAGAATTGTTTTTGGACAATTTATTTCACTTAATCCTCACAGATCTATTTCTAAATGAGTGTTTGGTCTGTTAACTGATTATCTCAAAATCTAGCCTTGAATTAGAGTTGTGCAGGTTTAGCGCTTGGTCTGAATTGTATTCAAGTATAATTTTCCTATTTTTTTGCTTCTGTTAATAGAGAAGCTTTAAGTATTCTGTGCTGTGGGGAGGAAGTTGCATTGTCCGGAAACAACTGCATTTATAATCCGGTTTTGTTCACAGAAATTGATTTGAAAGAATATTTTGTAGATCACTGCATGAATACAACTCATTACAACTGTATAACTTTGAGTCACTGTTTAAAATTGTATGTTTAAAGTTCTTGATCTATGATTGTGAGTTTGTGGCAGTTGAAAGGAGTTCCTGGTACACAAAGTACATGTGCAGCCATTGTTCTGTGGAACGTAACTGCCAGGCCATGGCCTATGGCACACCTGCATCAAAGTTGAGGCCAAGCCTCTCTGCTACCTTGAGATCTCAGAATAGTTGTTCGTGTTCCCTCATGTAGGTGGCCACTGTTTAGATAGGAAGGTTTGTTGTGAAGAGGTCAGTTTCCTGTTTCACTTTTTGATAGTGTATATATGTATTAAAGAAAGAAATTGCACCAAATCAAAGCTTTCTTTGAAAACAAAAAGGCAGTTTTTCTGCCAAATTGTTAATCTAACATATTAAATGGCTTTTTGGTCTAATACTTGGGATAATATTTTCTCTTTGGGGTTTTGTGTAAAGACTATCATTATAATCAGCTATGGGCAGTCATCAATGTTAATATCTTAAAAGGTAAGTGACAATTTATTCTCCCCACAAGTAGGCTTAACTTAACTTCATAATAGTAATCAGGCCAGAACTTCGAGGGCCAGATATCAAATAGATGGTTTCCAAAGAACTTTTCAATCCTTGTTTCCCAGTACGTTCTGGTCCAGATTTGGATGCAATTCACTACTGTGTTTTGTATATTAACCAGTTGAAATTCATCTATAATTTGCTGGTTTGGCAGCTAAAATTTCATTTCATTTTCCTTTTTGATCACGTCAGCTCTTTGTGTCCACTCTGAAATTCATATTCCAGCATATCAATCTCTTTTTTCAATCTGGTAATTCCTAAGGTACATCTTAAAACATGTCCATGTTACCTAATTTACCAGCCAAATTAAAGTGCAATTGAAGACAATCTTGTTTCATAGGCAAAATAACTTGTAGGAAGCAAGTTTAAAAATTCAATAATAAAAACGCAAATATTGGAATTGAGAATAGAAAAGGATGGAAGCACACAGAGGCCTCTCCACCTGTGCAAAGATGCTGTGTAATATTGATTCTGGATCTGCAGTTGGATCTTGTGTTTAGACAAAGGATCTTCAGTCCACGTTCAGTTTTCTGTTCTGCAGGTGGTGATGGGACAGCTGTGTATTTCCAGTCATTTCTGTTTAGTTTCTTTACACAAAGGCTTGCATACTGCTACAGAGTTTGATCCTTTTTGTTGTGTAGATTTACCAGAAGGACTTGCACAATGATGAACTTCCAGGGCAGAATTATGACATCATGCAGCCAGGAGGCAACCATTCTGTACTGAGAACTGATAAAGAACCTCCACAGCATCATAGAGGACATGAGCAACAGCAGCATTTTGAAGAGCAACCTTACAGACACGAATCGCAAGCAAAATACGAGCAGGTTCCTCCAAATTATGGTTCTGGTTTGCATTATGATGAAAATCTGCCCACTTACAATGACAAGTGGCCACATTATAATGAAAAACACACTCTGTACCAACCTCCTTACTTTCAGGACCAGGATCCACAAGACCATGAGCCAAAGCATCAAGAACATTATCCAGATCATGCCTACCAACCACATCATGAAGAGCCGCCACCTTCAAGCCACGAGAACAGACTGCCACGTTATGATAAGCCACTTAAAAATTACAAGCCACCTCAGCTGCAGTTCAGTGATCAACACCTTCATGGCTTTGATCCTCGTCCTCGATATGAACGTGGTCCTCAGGTTTTTCACCCACCAGCCCCCAGATCTCCAGAATCTCAGCAACAGTATTTTGACCCCCAAGTCCGGACCTATGACCAGGGCCCATCTCAAGGCTACAACTCCCTCCCCCGGCAGTTTGAATTGGTCCATAACACGGACGCTTCCTTTCCTCCCCCTCCACCTCCTCACACTAAACCTGCTGAATCCCTACATTCTGTCAGTAAACCACACCCTCCACCACCAGGAAAACCACAAGTGGAGGATGATGTGGATCCAGCAATGAAGCCACAATCAGTTCTTACCCGGGTAAAACTCTTTGAAAGCAAGAAATCTTCTTCAATGAAGAGCAAGGACCCAACTGAAATGGCACCACTAAGGGTAGGTTTTAAAATTAGACTGCTTTTGGTGGGTGCCATGGTGTTAAAGATGAGTTTTAGACCTTTTTAAGGTAAACTGAAATGTTTGCACCAATTTCGACCTTCATTTGATTTCATACCCAATATTGCCATAAGGATTCAGTGTGAGGGAACATTGTTAATGTAGCTCATCCCTGACTGCTATTTTAAAGCATTTTGGAGACTACACTACTGCTGTATCTAAAAAAAAATTAGATGATTACATTTTGATGTACTGACCACTTCCTTTGGGGTAAGTTGTTTTATCTATATTTTTAGATGCGTCAAATGCCATAAACATGACTGTCCTGACATTTTCACATCAAGTATTTGTACAAAAGTGGGTTTTACTGGTTAGGTGAAATTAGTTTTTTTTCAAGCCTGTTACTTTGACTGATCTAGTTTTGGTGTTGGATTTCTGAAGAGCACGCCTATTGGCTGAGTGCAGTATTAAATAGTCCATTATTCCATAAACGCTAGAATTTGGAATAAAATCAAAAGAACCTTTTTTGCATGTACAGAGCAGATCTGACAGCACCTGGAACAACAGGCTGAGCTGGGGAAAGAGGCTGATGGAATGTCTTTCTATTTTTCAAAACTGACATTTACATATTCAAATCAGAAAATGTTAGGAACATGGAACAGTGCAGCACAGTACAGGCCCTTCAGCCCATGTTGTTCCGACTTGTACAAACCTATATAACCCTTCCCTCCTACACAGCCCATAATGCTCTTTTTCTTCCATCCATGTGCCTATCTACAGTAGGAGTCTCTTAAATGTCCCTATTGTATCAGCCTCTACCACCATCATGGCAGTGCGTTTCCAGGCACCCACCACTGTTTCAAAAAAAAACTACTTCTGACTTCTCCCCTAAAATTTCCTCCCCTGACTTCAAATTGATGTCCTCTGGTTTTGGCCATTGCCATCCTGGGGGAAAAGGTGCTGGCTATCCACTCTATCCATGTCCCTCATAATTTTGTGCACCTCTATCAAGTCCAGCTCTCATTTTGCATTGCTCCAAAGAGAAAAGACTTAGCTCACTCAACCTTTCCTCATAAGACATGTTCTGTAATCCAGGCCGCATCCTGGTAAATCTCCTCTGCACCCTCTAAAGCTTCCACATCCTTCTTATAATGAGGTGACCAGAACTGAACACAATACTCCAAGTGTGATCTAACCAGAGTTTTATAGAGCTGCAAAATAACCTCACAGCTCTTGAACTCAATCCCCCAACAACTGAAGGCCAGGACACCATGCGCCGCCTTAATCATCCTATCAAAGCTTCTTTGAGGGATCTATGGATTTGGACCCCAAGATCCCTCTGTTCCTCCACACTGCTAAGAAACCTGCCATTAACCTTGTACTCCACCTAAAGTTCGATCTTCCAAAGTGTATCACTTCACTCTTGTCTGGATTGAACTCTATCTGCCACTTCCCTGCCCAACTCTGCATCCTGTCTATGTCCTGTTGTAACCTGTGACAATCTTCTACACTATCTGCCACATCTCCAACCTTCATGTTATCTGCAAACTTACTAACCCATCCTTCCACTTCCTCATCCAAGTCATTTATAAATATCACAAATAGCAGGGGTCTCAAAACAGATTCCTGTGGAACACCGCTAGTCACTGTCTTCCAGGCAGAATACTCTCCATTTCCTATCACCCTCTGCCTTCTGTGGGCAAGCCAATTCTGAAACCACGCAGCCAAGTCTCCATGGATCCCATGCCTTATGATTTCCTGGATAAGCCTACCATGGGGAACCTTGTCAAATGCTTTACTAAAATCCATGTACACTACATCTACCGCTCTACCTTCATTAATTTGTTTTGTCACCTCCTCGAAAAACTTAATTAGGCTCATGAGGCATGACCTGCCCCTCACAAAGCCATGTTGACTATCCCTAATGAGACTATGCTTCTCCAAATGCTTGTAAATCCTGTCCCTATGAATCCTCTCCAATAGCTTGCCCACCACTGGCGTAAAACTGACTGGTCTATAACTTTCAGAAGTATCCCTATTACCTTTCTTGAACAACATTTGCCACCCTCCAATCCTCTGGTACCACTCCTGTGACCAAGGAAGGCACAAAAATCATCATCAATGCCCAGAAATCTCTTCCCTCGCTTCCCATAGTAACCTGGGGTATACCCCGTCTGGCCCCAGGGACTTATCTATCCTAATGTTTTTCAGAAGCTCCAACATTACCTCTTTCTTAACCTCAACATGTTCCAGCACATTAGCCTGTTCTATGCTGACCTCATGTTTGTCAATGTCCCTCTCCCTGGTGAACACCAAAACAAAGCATTTATTATGGACACCTCCCCTACCTCCTCCGCTTCCAGGCACGTTTCCCCCTTCATCTCTGAGTGGTCCTACCCTCACTCTGGTCATCCTCTTGTTCTTCACATACATGGAGAACGCCTTAGGGTTTTCCTTAATTCTACTCACCAAGGCCTTCTCATGTCCCCTTCTAGCTCTCCTAAGTCTCTTCTTAAGCTCCTTCCTGGCCACCTTATAATTCTCAAGAGCCCTGTCTGATTTTTGCTTCCTAAACCTTAAGTATGCTTTCTTCTTCCTCTTGACAAAATGTTCCACCTCTCTTGTCAACTATGGTTCCTTTACTTACCATCTCACCGTCTCAGTGGGTCAAACCTATCCAGAACTTCATGCAAGTGTTCACTAAACAGCCTCCACATCTCTGCTGTGCATTTGCCCGAGAACATTTGTTCCCAGTATAGACTCCCAACTTCCTGCCTAATACCATCGTAATTAGCCCTCCTCCAATTAAAAACTTTCCCATATCATCTGCTCCTACCCTTGTCCATGGCTATGCTGAAGGTCAGAGAATTGCGGTCACTATCTCCGAAATGCTCACCCACCAAGAGGTCTGTCACCTGATCAGGTTCATTACCTAGCACTTGATCCAGTACAGCCTCTCCTCCAGTCGGCCTGTCCACATACTGTGTGGGGAATCCTTCTTAGACACACCAAATAAATTCTGCCCCATCTAAACCTTTTGCACTAAGGAGGTGCCAGTCAATAATGTCAATGAGTGGTCGTCACAATTCAACAAAGGAAATGCAAGAGGAAAACTTTAAAAGTTTGTATTTTCCCACCTAAAATGTAACCTCATTGTAAACATGTGATTCCACTGAAACTGCCTTCTCACCAAAACCCCACTGGACTGCAGATACTGGAACTCTGAAATAAAAACAGGAAATGATGGAAATACTCAGCAGGTCAGGAGGTACCTGAGAGAGAGCATGAATGTTTAACAACCCTTCATCAGATTGGGAAAAAGTTAGAAATCAAATACGTTTTAAGTTGCAGAGATAGGAGCAGGTGGAGAGAAGACAGAATGTCTGTTGTAGGAGACCAGGAGAGACTGAACGACACAACTATTGGTGCTGCCAGAGTGGTGAATACATTATTTGTAGTTAATCTGGCTGCAGCAATGAAAATAGGAGATGAATGAGAACAGGTAAAAGGAAATAGTGAAACCCTGAGATACAAAAGGCAGCAATAGCTGGAGATTTGAAATAAAAGTGTGTTGGAAACACCAAGCAGATCAAGCAGCATCTGTAGCAAGAGGAAAATGGATTTAACTTTATAGGTTGGTGACTTTTCATAGGAAGTGCCCAGTTACGATACAGCTGGAAACACTTTATCTGAAACTGTTGAAGGAGTGTGTTACAGACTAGGTTACTATTAGTGAAAGTCCCTTTAAGATAGTGTGTGTGTGTGTGTGTGGGGCATGCTTACGTCAACAGAAGATAAAGGATGTCATGACGTTGTTGGAACAGCCAGTCGGAGTCAGTCTGAAGAGGAGAGAGAAAAAGACAAAAGAGCGAGAGAGACACTAGCCTGCTTGTTTTCTCTGTTGATGGATAAGAAACAATAACTGTGACTGTCACTACAATCCATTTATGGATTGTTGACAGTAATCCGGTGGAGTTCACTTTGTCGGTAACCTGTAGAGGAAAACAGGTAGTTGGTGTGGACGGCCACGGCACAAATGCTCTAGGGTGTGGCAGACACATCGAAACGAAGAAGTGGAGTTCACTTGGTTGTTGACCTGCAGAAGAAAACAGGTAGTTGGTGTGGACGGCCACGATACTCTCTATTGTCTCTCTACATCTACGTTTCATCTCCAGACAACAGTGGTTATTGAAGAAGCCTTTACTCATGTTTCACCTTATGGCTTGCTGAACTGAACTTTAAGAACCATTCCTGGACG
>JAUZTB010000080.1:465932-478841 GCA_034780895.1 Rhynchobatus australiae
CCCACATTACCATCAACTCCAATCAGATTCCACCCCTCATCCACACACCAGGAATAATTTACAGTGTGCTAATTAATTCACCAACCCCCACGTCTCTGGGATGTGGGAGGAAACCAGAGATCCCAGGGAAAACTCATACATACATGGAGAACGTGCAAACTCTACCCAGACAGCACCAGAGGTCAGGATCGAACCCAGGTCTCTGGAGCTGTGAGGCAGCGACTCTATTGCTGCTCCACAGAAGATATTTGTTTTACCTAGTGAGTGTCTGGAATGACTGTGGGGGGGAGGGGTGGTAACAAGTTCATTTGTCACATTCAGGAAGGAGCTGGAGAAGTATCTGACAGGCAAGAATTTACTGGGAGAGAGCAGTGAAGTGGGACCGGCTGACCATCTCTCACACAGAGCCAGTACAGACTCTATGGGCCAAATGGCCTCCTTCCATGCTGCAAACACTCTGTAAGTACAATGGTCACCGTGAATGGAGACAACATTCTTGCTCTTTTACAATGGGATACAGGGCTAATCATTTCCAGGAATACAAGATTATTTATAATAAGTTTGAAGGTTACTTCCTTGAATATGTCACAGCGGCACACTTTGAGCCTGGCAAGTTAACGCACGTTAATGGGAGGAGCACAGTTACGGAGCTGCCTCGCCCCAGGCACCAATGTAACACAGACTCTTGGAATGAAAACATTGAGGCAACAGGGGAACAAAGACATGTACAAACGTATTGCTGCAGCTTCACAAATCACTCAGTCCAGCTTCACTGTCACTGTGTTGTTGTCCTTTATGAAGGGATCACATTTCACACAAGGCCTTACTTAAGCTGAGGCTGGGTGGCTTGTTTTGGAGTTGTAATTACAGGCAAGCAGTCAATCCCGAACAAGAGAAGGGGAAGAGCAGCTGTCAGAGAAGATGGGCTGTCAGAGACAGGGTTGATGGTAGGAAACATTCCCCCACACCAGAGGGTCTGAAACAATAGGGCACGGGTGTAGGTGAAGGGTAAGAGGTGTTCTGAGGAGGAATTTTCTACCCAGAGACCAGTTGTAATCTGGAAGGCACTGAGGTACCTAAAGCAAGAGGGTAAGTTTAGGGTAAAGAGCAAGAGGTTTAGAGGGGATTTGAGGAAGAGAGGGGAGTTGGAATCTGGCAGTGCCTGAGGGGGTGGAGGCAGGAGGCTCTCACAACATAAGAAATATCTGGACCAGCACTTGAATCACTAAGGCACAGAAGGCGAAGTTTTGCTAAATGGGATTAGTAGATGGGTACTGATGGTCGGCATGGACATGTGGGCTGAAGGGCCTGTTTCTAGGCTGTGAGAGTCTCTAAAAACAGAACAAGCACAGTGACAGTTGGAAATGTGAGAGATTGAAAGTGGGAGCAATGAAGAGCTGAGAAAACCACAATGACCAGACAAAGGGAAATGTACAACCTGCATTTGTATAGCAACTTTATTCATCCTAAGGCTATTCACAGTGGTGTTATTAAAAAGGATTTGCCATTGAGCCAGAAAGGTGACCAAATGTTAAGTCAGAGAGTTTGGTTCCAAGGATCTAGAGGGGTCACAGGGTGAATTCCAAGCACGGCCACCAGGAATGGAGGGGATTAAACTAAAGGAGGCTCAAGACGCCAGGGTAGGAGGTCCAGGTGGTTGAGGGGGACCTGGATTTGCAAACAAGGATGGTGGGGTGTCAAAACCAAGAACACATCGGTTTAAGGTGAGAGGAAGGAGTTTTAAAGGGGATCTGAGGGGTAAGCATTTACACGCAGAGGGGGGCTGGTATCTGGAACTTGCTGCCAGAGGAGGTGGTGGAGTCAGGTACAATCACTACATTTAAGATGCATTTAGACAGACACTGAAATAGGCAAGGCACAGAAGGACAAGGTCGTTGTGCAGGCAAATGGGATTAGTGCAGTAATGGTCAGTGTGGATGTGATGGGCTGAAGGGCCTGTTCCTGTGCTGTGTGACTCCATGACACAAATTCAGGCGTTGCCTGACCAGTAAATAAAACAGATGGTCCAAAGAATGGAACTAAAATAGTAATCAGCTCCTCCCACAGATAAAACAATGTGTGAATTGGGCAGAGGAAGTTACTTGGAGTGTGATCAAAATCTTCAGGGTCATAATTGCGTTTCACTGCCTGTGTCATCTCAGTGATACGGTAAAGGGATCAACAATCAGGAATAAATTAAAATTTAAAGAATGGTAACTGAGGGAGGCTGTGTATCCAGATTCCTGACGAGCAATCCCATCCCCACACCTTTCCCCAAAGCCTCCAAGTGCTGAACCAAATCCATTTAGAAGGCCCTTTCTCTGTTTCTACCAGTCCCAGAGGCCAAACCATCATCATCCTACATAAAAACATTCTCACTGAATCGTTTGACCATCTCTTTGAATCTGTCTCCACCAGGCTATGAACAGTCCACCAATGTGAACAGCTTGCCTTTATCCACCCAACTTGTGCCTGGTGCCCTTCCCTCAAACCTCCTCTTAACCCTCGATCCTGGAGAACAATCCTTCTTTCTCCACAGAACTTAGATAGAACAGCACAGGAACAGGCCCTTCACCATCTCTGTGCCGACCATGAGGCCAATCCAAATTAATCCCATCTGCCTGCACATGATCCATATCCCTCCATTCCTGGCCTGTCATGTGGCTGTACAAATGCCTCAAACATGCCATTTATCTGCTTCCACCCCCTCCCCTGGCAGCACACTCCAGGCACCCACCACTCACTGTCTGAAAAACTTGCCTTGTAAATCTCCTTTGAACTTTCCTCCTCTCCAAATGTGACCTGACCATAGTTTTATTCAACTGCAACATGACTTCCTGAATTTTATACTCAATACCCCAACCAACAAAGGCAAATATACTGCATGTCTTCTGTTCCACATTATCCACTTCTGTTGACTCTTTCAGGGAGCTAATGATCATCACCCCCTCTGTACATCAATGCTCCTAAGAGTCTTGTCATTTACTCTACACTTTCCTCTTGCATTTGACCTCCCAGAGTGCAACATCTCACTCTTGTCTGGATTAAATTCCATTTTCTATTTCTCTGCGCACATTTCCAGCTGAAGTCCTGCTGTATGCTTTGGCAAACTTCCTCACCATCCACAACTCTGTCAATTGTTGTGTCATCTGCAAACTTACTAATCAGTCCACCTACATTTTCATACAAATCATTTAATATATCATAAACAACAGGGATCCCAGCACCAATCCCTGTGGAACATCACTGGTCACAGGCCTCCAGTTAGAATGCTACCCCTCCACCACTACCCTCTGACTTCTATGGCCAAGTCAATCTTGAATCCAATCCCTCAAGTCACTGTGGATCCCACGTGCCTTAACCTTTTGGATCAGCCTACCAAGGGGGACCTTGCTGAAAGCTTTGCTGAAGTCCACATAGACAACATCCACTGCCCCGCCCTCATCGATCATCTTTGTCACCTCTTCGACAAACTCAGTCAGATTCATAAGACGTGACCTGCCCCGAACAAGTCTAATCTTGCAGCTGAAGTAGTCGTCATACAGCAATGGAAACAGGCCCTTCAGCCCACGGTCTCCACGCCACTGTCAAACTTTCGCTAATCCTACCCCAACTCATTTCATTGTCCTCACATTCCCTTCAACAACCACCCCTCTAGTTTCTACCACCCATCAACACACTAGAGGCAATTTACAGCAGCCAATTAACTTACCAAACCGCACGTCTTTGGGATGCGGGGGGAAACCCACGTGGTCACAGGGAGAATGTGCAAACTCCACACAGACAGCACCTGGGGTTGGGATTGAACCTGGTCTCTGGTGCTGAGAGGCAGTGGCTCTATGAGCTCCTCCACGTATCCTGCCCCAAATCAGGTAAGGCAATAAATCCCTCACCCCTAGAGCAAACGTCCTCCATAGCTTCTCAAAGAACAACACATTGTTCCTAAAGCACAGTGACCACGAGAAGGTGCAAACGTGATCTGGATTTCACACGCAGGCTTAGCCTCCAATCAGGTGGGACAGCAGCTGCAACAAAAGGGGGGCAGGGGTGTCTACAACCAGCCAATCCAACTGACGTAGAGTCACAGTGCACAGAAACAGGCCTTCAGACAAACCCACCATCAAGTACCCACCTACACTAATCCCATTATATATCCTCCCCACCAACTCCCCACTCACCTGCACACCACAGGCAATTTACAGCAGCCTGCAGCAAGGTACAGACCAGTACATCTTTGGGATGTGGGAGGAAACTGGAGCACTCGAAGGAAATCTACGTGGTCACAGGGAGAAATGCAAACTCCACACAGACAGCACCTGAGGTCAAAATGGAACCCAGTTTTCTGGAGCTGTGGGGTAGTGGGTCGACTACCTGTGTTACTTCAACACTAGTCTTCTTGGGAAGGCAGCTGGCTTCCATCGACACATGTGCATGGTTACACCTGAGACAGTCAGTCCGAGGCTCCCCAATGCCCCTTTCAGAGAGGGTCCTTGAGGTGGGCACAGCTCACTCCTATCTGGACTATCAGTGAGCTGGATGCTCAAAAGTAGGAGGTAGATTGGATTAGCTACGGTTCTTTTCATAAAAGAGGTTTCTAAACTTAGAACAAGGGGTTTAGGAAGAGGGGTGAAAGATTTAGAGGGGATCTGAGGAGGAACTGTTTCATTCAGAGTGTGACGGGAATCTGGAACGCACACAGGCTGGTGGAGGCAGAGAGCTCGACAAGTATTTAGACAAGCACCAAGGCATAGGACCAAGTGCCAGTACCTGGGATCATTATAAATGGGTCAAAACACGAGCTGCAGTTCAGGCAGAATCTGTGCAGTGAAATGCAGAGTTGACGTTTCGATGAGCACGTGGGAGAGACAGGGAAATACGTGGTGAGGCTGATGGGAATGTTCCGATTGTCTGGATGGCTTCTTTCTATGAAACTGATTAACCAGTTCTCTGTATGTGCCTGTTTCTGGGAGATTGCTGTGTGGAAATGCACATTTCCAACATCATATCGGTGCCTACGCACTCAAAAGTATTTCATCAGCTGTGAAGCACTTTAAGATGTCTTGAAAAGAATGAGAAGCTATCGGAATGCAAGTCTTTTTCATTAAAATATCTGGGTATGTTACTAAACAGCTAATTTGGGCATTTGTTATGGGGAGCAAGAAAGTAACCTGAGTACTCAATTAACAAATAGCGTATAGGGCTGAGGATATCAGAGTGAAATTATATAACAGCTTGGTCTCCAGGGAACATTGGAAGCTTTCCATCCCTAGAAGCCTACAGAAAAGGCCGCAGGCTGTGGTTTAGATTTGTATTTTGGTGGCTGCACCTCTCTTGATTTTCAAGGATGATGCAAAGACTCTTCCATCTCTGCCTCAGCCCTAGAGCTAAACAGGACAAAGACCAGGAGCCACAGATGTAAACTTTTGTGCAGAGATATGGGAGGGGCGGGGGTGGAGTGAGAAAGAACAATTTACACAGAAGGTAGGATTGCCCAGGAACCTGGTGCCTGGTCAGGTGGTGCAGGTAGAGACAGCTAATGACCTCAGAGGGGTGGATTGACATTTGAGGGAAATTAACTTGAGGGCTAGGGACAGGGCTTAAGAATAGGGCAAAATTCATTCTCTACAGTGAGCTGGCATAGACCTAATGGGCTGAATAGCCTCATTTTCCATGATAATGACTCTGTTTTAAAAAAAATAGAATCACAGAGACACAAAAGACTACAGATGCTGTAATCTAGAGTTAAAAAAAACAATTTGCTGAGGGAATTCAGTGGGTTGAGCAGCATCTGTGGGGAGAGGAGAAACGTTTGGTCAAGACCCTGCACCAGGGCCAGTTGTGGAGTTGTACAGCACAGAGACAGGCCCTTCAGCCCAACAACAATCCCATTTGCCCAGTTGGACCATATCCTTCTCTGTTTTGCATGTTTAAGTGTGTCACAGTGTCTCTTAAATGTCGTGACTATACCTGATTCCATCTCTGGCAGCACATTCCAGATATCAACCACTCTCTGTGTAAAAAGCACTTTCCACACAGACCCCCTTAAAAGTGCTTACTCTCACCTGTAACCTATGCCCTCTTCTTTTTCACCTGGTGGGGTGAATTATGGTCAAAAAGACGTGGAATTAAAACATTGGCTTGTTTCCCACTTCTCTATACAAAAGGTTACTTTTTATTAAAATAAAGTGCAAATTTCTGGAACGGGATGATCAGAAGGTGAGGTGTTAAGTCAAGGTCCCACCTGGGCTCTCGGGTGGATGTAGGGGAGCCCACAGTACTGTACTGAGGAAGACACTTCTCCACAACGTCTTGGCCAATATTCATCCTTCATTCAACCAACTTATCATATTCTTGTTTGTGGGAGCTTGCTGTGCCCAAACTGACTGCTGCATTACATCACTGACTGCCCTCCTAAGGTACTTCACTTACTGTTAAACACTTTGGAACATTCCAGTGCCAGGGAAGAGGCAGAGGGGAAACAGGTAACAAGAGAATCAAGGCAGGGGGATGAAGAGAAAGGGAATCAGGTTGTCACTGGGCTTTCTAGTCAGGTTATTCATTGTGCAGCAACATGAATTTATGTAGCACCTTAAACACAACAAAACGCCCACACTTTTTAAGATGCTGCATAAATGCAAATTTGCACTTTATGAAGTAAATGTGTTGCAGTCAGGCAGTGTTTAATGCTGGAGACATTCAGCATATCAGACAGCATCTATTAAAAGACAAACAGACTTTACATTTCAAGATCAAAACCCTTCACAGATGCTGCCTGACCTTTGGCGCGTTTCCAGTATTTTGTGTTTTTATTTCAGATTTCCAGCATCTTCAGTTTTTGTTTATTTTCAGGCAGCGTTTAACTCTTGCTTTGAGATTTTGGACTGAACATATTCAAGCCTCAGGCTGTAGCTCACAAGCACCTGGCTTTTATGTTTGACTCCTAACATCAGTGAGTGCTGAGCAAGTGGGTTCTAATTTATTGAAATGTATAATTGATGAATTCCAGCTAAACTCCAGTCAGAATTCTGGTGAACAGGAGGATGTACAATGAGGGAATAGAGCTGCCTCTATCCGATAGAGCCTGCTCAGTCCAGTTTCTGCTCGGACCATCCATAAATACTCTCCCTGCTGAATGAGAAATTGATTGTCAAATGGATGCTGCATTTGCCTATTTAGCTATTGCAGTATAACCAGTTACTTTGAAGAACAACAAGTGCTTGAAGACATCTTCAGTTGTGGTGGGTCACAGCAAAACTGGGAATGGCTGTGCTTTTTGTTACGTAACATTACGAGGAGATAGAGCCAAGGCAATGAGATGAAGTCAAGGTCTAATGAAGTAATGGAGCAGGTTGAAAGGCTGTATGATCACTCCCTGTTCCTATGTGTCATCAACTTGTGCAGCAACAGGCCCTTCAGCCCACTGCATCCGTGCTGACCATAATGTCCATCTGTAACAATCCCACTTGCCTGCATTAATTCCATCTCCCCTCTGTGCCCTGCTCATTCAAATACCTGTCCGGATGCCTCACTTACCTCTCACACTCTGCCCAGGCTGACACCAAGAAGCTGAACGGCAACAGCAAGAATCACTGTCCTTCACAACAAGCACTAAATACCACTGATCTGCTGAGAGATTTGAATCACTCCAGTTAGCATACCCTTTTCGTGATGCAGAGCCCTGGTATTATTCTACAGACCCAAATTACTGCCAGGATTATGTATTTAAAATAAGAGAAACAAAAATAGATCAAATTATTTTGCTTGAAATGGAACAGAATTGTTTGGTCTTTCCTGCCCTCTACTGGCTTGCAGTGAAAATATGCATCTCTTTAATCATTTAATTGGCTTCATAAACATTTGATTCTGAATTGCCACAAACTTCCAAACGATTGCAAGCCATGGTTCTGATTCACGATGCAGTCATTAATCACGAGAACAAACTCACGCCGTGTCTTCAATGGTGGCATTGAGAATATGGGAGCAATGCCTCATCAATCACGAGTTGATGGAGAGTTACACTGATGTGCTAAGTCTGAGACACAGGCAGATGCTCACCAGTAGTTCACACAAACATTTGGTGATGAACAGATTACACTGAGGGAGATAACTTACTGCTTCTGTCCTGGTAACACTCATAGATGGGAACTAAAAAATGCAGGTGTTTGTTGACAGCTCTGCATCAGCCAATGTGTTGGGGAGAGATACAAGAGTCACAACAAACAGTCCATTGTACAAAACCATTTTACTCAGAAAATGCCATTTACTGGGTGGAGGAAACAACGTATGCCAACTCCTGGTAAAAGCTCGGTAATTTCTCCAGGGAAGTGCAATGAGTGGAGGTTATTTACATGTACATAATGTGTAGTCAGTCTCAGTCACTTAGAGCAGTATGTCACTATGTTCCATTAGTCATCTCCAGTCCAACTGGCTAAAGCGCGGTCACAGAATGCACTCATTTAAACAGGTCTTAATGCACTTGACCTTACACAAAATAAATATTTGTGCCTTTTTTGCTGCTTTAAATAATATATTATTTTATTAGACAATAAATTAGACTGCAGCTATATGAAAGGATTATGGAAACATTTAAGACTTCAGCTGCATATAATATACATCAGTGCATATTACATCAGTACAGTAGTACAGTTACAGTACATTTAGGATTTACAGACATCCCTCCATCAGCTTCCAGTTAGCATACACGATGTGTTCAAGGTATACAACAATATTTCACAAGGTTATGTTCAGAAGTCATGACCCCATATCTAGCTGGCTTTCAATTGGAATACTAGTGACATACGACAGGAGTGTTTCTGTGGGGGGGAGGGAGGGAGGGGAAGGTGTTTCACACTCTGTCTGAAGGTTATTGGTAGTAGAAGCAAATGATTTGCCAAAAATCAGCTAATTTAAAGATTCCACACTGATTGGACATCGTGATTGCCCACCACTGATGAGCACATTTACTTGCTTTTTAAGAAGTAGTTTATGCTCAGAAGTATCTGACAATCAATCCCACTCATCCAAAGCAAAGAACCGTGGATGATGAAAGCCTTAAGTAAAACTGGAAAATATACGTCAGACAGCCCGTGGAGGTAGAAAGAGAAAGAGTTAATGCTCCAGTTCAATGAGTGATGAAGCCCTTCTCTCTCTCCAACTTGCTGCTTGGCCTGCCGAGGATGTTCTTTTATTTATGACTGATTCCACTTGCCTGGTGGGAAGAGGACCAAACAACAAGAGTTTGACAACAAGCAAACTGTTCAGCTCCTTGCACTTCGGGATCCAAGCCAGTGTGCAATGGAGAGCTTTTAGAGAGATTTATGAGAACGTTGCTAAGTATAGTTACAAGGAAAGAGTGAATGGTCTTGGGTTGTATGCTTTGGACAGGGAATGCTGAAGGGAGATGTAACTAAAGTATACAAAACTGCGACGCTTGACGGGGAATGTGAAGAACTTATTTTACTTAGCAGAGCAGTCACTAACCAGTAGGCATAGATTTAAGGTGTTAGGGACAATTAGAGTACAGCTGAGGAAAATAAATGATCAGCCAGAGTGGTGCGTGGATCTGGAATTGACACCCTGAAAGGGTGACACCCTCACAATGCTCATTAAGTATCTAAATGAGCATGTGAAAATCTGTAATCTACAAGGCTACAGACTGAGAGCTGGAAGTCGGATTAATCTCAACAACTCTTTATCAGAAAGGAGCGATGCAATGGGACAAACGGCTTCCACCTGCTATAAAGTTTGATAATTCCCCTACATAAATGCTTGTGTTTATTTCCTTATGATGAATGCACACTTGTCCAGGAACCATCTCCGTTGGTGCCATTGCTGCCCGACTTTTGTCAGTTTTGGTTACCAATAATTGAGGTTTGCAACGTAAATTGTGCAAACACCAACTTATAGTAATGGTCACCAAGCAGCCAGTAAGACACTGACCTCCTTTGGCTGCCTTTCCATTATACAGGCTTTCAGGTATTAGTTGAAATCAGTTCTGCATGTTTTCTCATTGATAACTTGAAGTCATTGGCTTAACAATTTATAGATTAAGGTAAAGAATATCTATGAATGAATGTTCATAGGGTTACTTAATGGCCTAGGGAGTGAAGGCACAACTCAGTGTAGCACTGAAGCATACAAAGCTGAAGGTTCTAGATGGTGGTCCATGGTCTGTGCCAAGCAAGCTGCTTCTAGCCATGGTAGCAGTGGGAACGTTGTATGTGAAACATCCCCTGGACAATGGAAGGAATAAACCGACTGGTTTATGTACTGGAGGCGTGCAGAACAAGGCAGGTGAGGATACAGATTGGGGTCAGTTATGCTTCTTGTCATAAGCTGTGCACTTTGTGAACAGCCACTTGGATGAGGTATTCGAGGTGTGAATGGAACAGCAATAAATGTTTACATCGGTCGGCATAACATCGTGGGCTGAAGGGCCTGCACTGCGCTGTACTGTTCTATGTTCCACGGAAATGACATTCAGGAGAGAGAGAAGCTGGGGAATGCTCAGGGGAGGAAAGGGAAAGAAAGTGAACATTCTGAAAGACAGCAAGGTCTTGACAAATCAAACGGGAACTTCTGCCCATCCTTAAAACTAAGCTACAAGTTTCAAAGTTGTATGAGAAACACACAAAATGCCGGAGAAACTCAGCAGGACAGGCTGTTTCCCTCCACAGATGCTGCCTGACCTGCTGAGTTTCTCCAGCATTTTGCATGTGTTGCTCCAGATTCCAGCATCTGTGGAATTTCTTGCGAGTCCTATGAGAAGGCAACAAGGCATCTCCCACTGTAACTGAACCTATGGAAGACTGTAGTGTTTTTGCATCAAAGTGAAAGGAAACCTTCTGGACAGAGTCCAGTCTAAAATGGACTTTTTTTCATTCTAAATGTGTTCTTTCTTGCAAAAATTGTGTATAATTTATGTTTGTGTTTTTCTTGTGAATCCAGCTCAAATGATGCTCCAAGTGCAATGATCACTCACAAGATCTGCAAAAACAATGCAGTTCAGACATAGTATTTGTATTAAAGAGTGACTGGACGCAAGAGTAACTGGACACAAGGCTCTAAGACCTCTGTAATCAGTTAACCCTCTCACAATCAGTTGGCCCCATCTCCAACAAGGTGCCCAGTGGTTGTACTACCGGACTAGTAATTCTGAGGCCTGGACTAACAACCTGGAGATGTGATGTCATATCCCACTATGACACTTCATAAATTTAAGTTCAGTTAATTAAATAAATCTGGAATAAAAGATGGTATTACTTAGGGTGACCACTGCAGCTACACGACCTCGGTTGTTCCTTTAGGACATCTGCCTTCCATGGCCAGTTTGATCCAAATGTGCCTCTGGACCCACAGTGGTGGATGCCTCTTACCTGTCCAGCACCCACTGTCTCAGGGCCATGTAGGGATAGGCAATAAATACAGACCTTGGGAGCAATACCCACATCCCAAAGAATGAATTTAAAAAATGATGTTGTGTAACAGAAATAAAATTAAAGCAACTTAAAATTGGAAACAATACTGAGAATAGTTAATGAAAAAATGGTTTAAATTTAAATAGAACATGGAAAGGGGGAATAGAAGTGAACATAAAAACGTAAAATAGTGCTCCTATCAAAACCATGTTCTACATTTTCCTGATTTCTAATATCCAATTAGCTGTATTATAGCAAGGTTAAGACGAATTCAGACAGCACAGATTGAGAACTAAATTAAACGTCTCTTTGAAACTGCCAGTAACATAAGGGTTAGAATCCAAAAAGTTGTTTGACCTGAGAATACAGTGCATTAAGGAATTGGTCAGGTCATTTCCAGAGTTTCACAAGTCAGCATGTGTTTTTGCAAGGACACTGTTCCCATCAGCAGGGGTGTAAGAATGCTGATCCAAACTCTCCTTCCTATTCAACAACAACTAGTTTGCAGAGAGTAGAATCCAAATAATGAAGGCAGCGACCAAAGCTGGAGAGGCAAATTATGCTTATCAGAACTACAAGGGTGTACCTTATGGGAGAAATCAACAGGCTGGGGCTCCTTCCTCCAGACGAGAGAAGGCCGAGGAAATGACAGCAAAGATTTCAAAGGATATAGTTCTGAAGATGTTTCAGCTTATGTACAGACCAAACCAAGGAGCCATAAATATTCAAATAGGAAATTTAAAAAGTAATTTCACCCAGAGTGTACCAGAACTTGCTGGTTATGCTGAATAGTATAGGTGCATTTAAAGTAAAACTAAATAAACACAAGGGACAAATAAAACAAATAAGGTAAAGTATATCTGAACAATGGCATAGATTTGTTGGACAGAACAGTGCATTTCTCTACGTATAGTTTGAAGTGTCCATTTACTCTCTCTCTGCCTGACCATGTCCTGAACAATGCTGGAAACATTGTATGACAGTGGACTATCATAGTCACCATGGACTTTAGAACTAACTGCTGGGTTCTCTGAAGAGAATACAAATTTGTCCAGAGTGCTTCTATTGTATTGTAAACTCCTCCATAGTATGAGCTGTTTTCTCAGTACTGTCCTTAAAATAAAATACTGCTCCCAACAAATAAAATGTCCCACTCTCTCCCATCTCAAGAAATATTTCTTTTTAAATCAGACAAATTTGTGCACTTAATTATTGGTCATTCTGTTGCCAGCAACTGAGCTGGCACAATAGTCACCAGGATAACAACCAGTGAACTAATGTACTGTACGTGACAGTAAATAGGCAGGTAGGAAACATTCCTGGTGTAGTACTAGCCCAAGGGACACCGTGGCTACTGAGCTTTCAGTAACCACCAGGAATGGCAGAGATGAAAGTGAGCCAACACAGTCTGGTACACACACCAGTAAGAAGGTGGCCAATGCTATGTTTGTGACATGACTGTACCAGTGAGGAATTTACACACAGTACTGGT
>JAUZTB010000080.1:3447406-3457679 GCA_034780895.1 Rhynchobatus australiae
CTTAGAGCAGGATAAAATGTCAGCACAACATTGTGGGCCAAAGGGCCTGTACTGTGTTGTAGTGTTCTATGTTCTATCTTTTCCTAATTTACTTCCTCACAGGTACAGAATCTCCATTGAAAAGTATTGGAGGAGATGCACCCAATCTAACATGAACATTGTTAATAGGTCTTAGAGCTTGGGTATTAGGGGGAATCTCAAGCATTAAGAAGCCTTAACAGCTTTGACAGACGGTAAAGCTGGGGGGCGTGGCTTGTTCTGGCCCTCCCGCCTGACCCGATTGGCCAGCAAGATCGGCCTTGCGGTCCTGAACCAGGTATGTGCCAGACAATGGGGGAGTAACTGTGGGCGCCTTTTAATCCCAGGATTTGGTTTGCGGAACACGACAAAACTTAACAGTCACTGCAACAAGAAGTTGTACTTTGCCCGATTCCTCTTCCAAATACTGGGGAAGGACGTGATTCAGCTGGAAAGGGTGCAGGATTCACAAGGCTGCTACCAGGACTGAGAGGCTCAAATTACAAGGAGAGGCTAGATAGCCCTGTTGCTGTGCTGTATGACTCTTTTGACTCTATGACCAGCCGTAACAGCCCATTCCAGACACCAACCACTCTCTGTGTGTAAAAAAACTTTCTTTAAACTTTCTCCTTCTCACCTTAAACCTACATTTGATATTTCTACCCTGGGTAAAAGACTCCGACTCTCTCCTCCTCCTGTATCTTTCTCCCTCATATATTATGCTGCCTCTCCTAATTTGAATCTACAATAATTGCTTAAACAATTCAAAGCTCCATCTTCAGCCCTTTCTCCTGGTAAAGGAATTTCTCCTGTGTACCCTGCAGACTTTATTAGTTCTAAATTTGCGACAAATACTTCCTGGATTTCCCCTGGGGCTTTGTCTGCCTCTTTCTCATACAGGCTGCACTTGGAGCACTGTGCGCAGTTCTGGTCGCCCCATTACAGGAAGGATGTGGAGGCTTTGCAGAGGGGGCAGAAGAGGTTCACCAGGATGCTGCCTGGATTAGGTGGTATGAGCTATAAGGAGAGGTTGGATAAACTTGGGTTGTTTTCTCTGGAGTGTTGGAGGCTGAGGGGAGACCTGATAGAAGTTTAGGAAATTATGAGAGTCATAGATAGGGCAGACAGTTAGGATCTTTCTCCCCAGGGTAGAAATGTCAAATACTAGAGGACATGCATTTAAGGTGAGGGGGGAAAGTTTAAGGGAGGTGTGTGGGGCAGGTTTTTTCACACCAAGAGCGGTGGGTGCCTGGAACGGGCTTGCCAGGGTTGGTGGTGGAGGCAGATATAATAGTGATGTTTAAGGGGCTGGTAGGTAGACACATGAATATGCAGGAAATGGAGGGATATGGATCATGTGGAGATTTAGTTTAATTTGGCATCGTGTTCGGCACAGACATCGTGGGCTGAAGGGCCTGTTCCCGTGCTGTGCTGTTCTGTGTAAACTGGGAACAGAATACTGGATAACTGCAAGTTAACCCAGTTGGGTCTCGTGCTATCAGCTGTGAAAAAAACATGATAAATCAAAAATATTTTGGGCACTTTCAATATTCTGCCTGATTGGATCTATCGCCTTCCAGAGCTGGCTCAGAGAGGAACTTCCTCCAGCAGCCGACATCAAAGACCCCTCCCACCCCGGACTTTCTCTCTTCTCCCCCCTCCCATGGGGCAGAAGATACAAAAGCCTGAGAACACATACCACCAGGCTCAAGTTTCTATCCCACTGTTATAAAACCTTTGAGCGGACTTTGTGTCCAATAAAGACGAACTCTCGATCTCCCAATCCACCTTATCGAGGCCCCTGCACTTTCTCTGTGACTGTAACACTTTATTCTGCATTGTTTTCCCTTGTACTACCTCGATGCACCGATATAATGAAATGATCTGCATGGATGGCACGCAAAACAAAGTTTTTCGCTGTACCTTGGTACATGTGACAATAATAAACCAATCACCATTAGCGTTATCACTAGGTGGTTGCCAGGAGATGTGGCAACACAGGAGAATTCACTCAGTTTGGGGTTGAAAGTCTTCCATTTTCAAAACCACCAACTCACTCCGTCTAAATAGTTGCAAACCATACCTTTAGCTCCTTAATGTCATCGATTTTAATGACAAACTCGTCCCACTTCCGAATGGCTCCCTCCCCTCCGCTCTCCTCGTCGTCCTCGTCAGTCTCTCCGCAAATGGCCACCGAGTCCTGCGCCTTGGCCAGCTTGACAGGGGACGGAGCCTCCCTCTCTTCCGGCTGTGGTGGGGACTCGGGGGCAGGAGAAGGTTCCTCCTCTGGGACTGGCTCCTTAGGCAGGTCTGGGGACGGAGGTGCAGCCTGTTCTGGCTGAGAGACCTCCGATGGCGAGCTGCTTGCTTCTTTATCTTCTGCAGTAATGTTATCTGGCAAAGCAATGAGACAGGAATGGGAACGATCAGATCGAAGGTCCGGTCTCCCTCCCCCTTCAACATTTGATCTTTCTTTCTTTCTTTCTCTGAAGCGACCCAACTTCAGTTGGTACCACCTACCCTCTACAATGCCAACTGGGGCTCTGTTGGTGCCAACCCCACCTCTAGTGTGGAACAAGCCTGACACCAGAGACTTGGGCACAAAGATCCCGGCGGATATCTCCAATGCAGGTCCGGTGCACTCCGTCCTTAATTGAATTAAAACTAAGTCAAGGCTCTCAAGGGAGAAGCAACAATCAGAGAGTGAGCTGGGACGTCCTCCCTGCCCCCGTCAACCTCACTGGAAAACACACCGTCGGGTCATTTTCACACTGCTGTTTGTGGGAGCTTGCCATGCACAAACTGGCCTCAGTGCTTCTTGCAGGTCTACACTTCCAGGAGTACCCCACTTGGGATGGAATATTTGGAAGCACGTGAAGTCCGCAAGAAGGAAGGGGGTGTGTTCACTCAGAGACACGTGCTCCACCCCATGTCACTCTCCTGGACCTGCCGTGCCTACACAGAACAGTAGCGCCTGACTCGGGACAAGGAATCTTCCAGCTGGCAATAGGTCTACAGGGCAGAATCGGGCCATTTGGCCCAACAACTTGGTGCTGCTATCCCTCCCACACATCTCCTCCAGTGTACCGATCGATATTTGCCTTAAAGGCACCCAGGCTACTCACTTGTTGTGGGAGAGAGGTCCCTATCCCAATGTCTTTTCTAAACTCCCTACAATTTATTAATCCACCATATATTTATGGACCCTGGTTCTCGGGAAATGGGAACACCTTCTCTGGACGTTGCAGGCAATGGCAGCATTTAATGCCCATCCGTAATTGACCCTGAACTGAGGCAGTTATCAGGTGTGTCTGCAGTAATTTGTAGATCAGACCAAGCCAGGACAGTGGGCTTCTCCTTTTAGTGAACCAGACTGGATCTTACAATGGTTACTGGTCGGGATTTAATTCCAGATTTATTTAATGACTTGAATTTAAATTCCTCCTGTTGCCATGGTGAGGCTTGACCTCAATGTCTCTGGATTGCATGGACCAGACTGACCACTCCCACACCCAAACCTACCAACTGTCCTCATGACGAGGAAGACCCAGAGCCACAACGCCAAAATCCCCCAGCAGAAGCAGGGGAATTCTGTTTACACAATGATCCGCAAAAGGATCGCTGACAGCGACCACTGGATTTTCCCAAAAGCCCTGCTGGATCTCGAACGTTCCCGAGGAAAGGGCTGCCCTTCCTTCATCAGGCTGGCCTGCGTAAGTGACTCCAGACCCACAACGGTTGCAGACCCTCAACTGCCCTCTGAAACAGCCCTTCAGTTGAAGAGGATTAGAACTGTTCTTCATTCTCCCTGCCTCTGCCCCCTCTTTGGTACAGCCATTCAATTAATATCCTGCCCCTTCTGAAGGGTAGGCCATTCAGCCTCCCTGTTCCAGTACAATAGGGGCTGATACGATCCTGCCTCTTTCACACCAGAACACTGAGCTGGAGAGTGAGGAGAAAAGATTCACGAGGACATTACCGGCACCGAGATATATGGGGAGACTGCATAGGCTGCGACGCATTTCCCTGGAGCAAAGGACGCTGAGGGGTGACCTTATGGAGGTTTATATATTCAAGAGGGGCATTGATAAGGTGGATGGTCACATTTTTCTCCCCCCAGGGTAGGGGAGTCTAAAACTAGAGGGCACAGGTTTAAGGTGAGAGGGGATTTAAAGGGGACCTGAGGGGCAAGTTTTTCCCCACACAGAGGGCAGTAGGTGTGTGGAACGAGCTGCCAGAGGAAGGGGTAGAGGTGGGTACAATGACAACATTTAAAGGCACTTAGACAAGTCCATGGATAGGAAAGACTTAAGAGGGAGATGGGCCAAATGGGACTCACTCAGGTAGGCACAGACAAGTGAGGCCAAAGGGCCCATTTCCAATGCTGTATAACTCTATGACTGTCCGGAGTGTGTGATGTGTTCCATTAAGCACTTGACCCATAATCCTAGACCTCTTCAGTCTTGCCTCGAGTAGTTCCACCTACAAAGTTCACTGGGCAGAGAATTCCAGAGATCCATCACTCTAGGAGAAGAAACCCCCTCCCAACCTGTGTCTTAAATGGCCAACCCCTTACCTGGAACTATGCCCCCTGGTTCTAGAACACCTGACGAAAGGGGAAACATCCTGTCACCATCCATCCCATCAAGCTCCCTCAGAATCTGGTACGTTTGAACAGGCTCACCCCTCAGCCTTCTGAACTCTGATGTGTGAGAGCCCAACTTACTCAAGTGTTCCTCGTCCCAGGGATTGACCAGCAGCCCCATCAAATGTTTCGCCGAGCTGGAAGGTTGTGGGTTCAAATCCCACCCTAGAAAGCCGAGCATAGAGATCTGGGCCAACACCAGGGAGTTCTGCACTGGTGGGGTGTTGTACGCCCAGAGGACACTTACACTGGGAGCCCTTTCCACTACCCCAGGTGGATCCCGTAGATTTTATTTTGAAGGGCAGGTGTTCTGGCCAATAATTAATCCCCAACTCAACATCACCAAGAATTATCCAATCATTGCAGTGAACAGAACAGCTGCCTTGTTCCCTACATTACAACAATGACCATTGACTGTGGAGTGGGACGTCCTGCAAAGGGTTGCAATGGCGCTATAGAAATGCACACTATTGGGAAGAATAGACATTGGACCAAGAGGTGGCCATTCGGCCCCTCTCAACCCTGCTCTTCCATATGAAGTCACTTCCACCTCAGCTCCACTTCCCGCCCAATTCCCAAACCTCTCGTTTTGCTTCAGCATCCAATTTAAGGAAAGGATTACCTGTGTTGTCTGTTTCCTTGCGATCCATTGGGTCGTAGAGCGCCGAGATGGCAGAGGTGATGCTCTTCTGCAGGTCCTGGTTCTTGCTGACTGAATCTTCTTCGTCCGACGAAAACGAGGGCAGGGTCTCCAGGTTCTTCTTCAGGTCCTCGTCGAACCTCTTGCAGGGGCTGGTGCAGCTCATGAGGCTGTCGCTCTCCGAGGCATCGAGAGGGCCCGACAGCATCGACTGCGCCAGGCCGAACGGGGCCTGGGAGGGCTGGTTGATGACCGAAGATGGCCGCCCTTTCTGGGGGCTGGACGTCGTCGCGGGCAACTGCTGCCTCTTGCCCGACTTCAGGAAGTCCAGGAAGGATGCCATGAAGCCGGATTTCATCTCCGGCTGTTTCTCCTCCACCTCTTTTATCTTCTTCTTGATCTTCTCTTGGGTTTGACTGTTCTCCAGCACGTTTTCTGTCGGGAGAGTCTCTGGAACCTCGACAGGCAAAAGGTCGCTTGCTTTTGACCCTTGAACCTTACCCTTGAAGGAGGGCGGGGAAGGTAGAAATCACACACATGATCATCGGTGTCCCACCAATATGAAAAACCAAGGGAACTTCCTCCACAAGTACAAGAGGTTCACCCCCGTCAGGTGAGACATCAAAGGCTGCACCTGCTTGCCCCAAGGTGGGCATGAAATGATCCAAAGAAGAACCCCCCTCTTTCTCCCCAGCGTCCAGCCAATTCTGGTCGTCCCATTACAGGAAGAACGTGGAGGCTTTGGAGAGGTTCACCAGGATGCTGCCTGCATTAGAGGGCAGGTGCTTTGGGGAGAGGTTGGACAAACTCGGGTTGCTTTCTCTGGAGCGGCGGAGGCTGAGGGGAGACCTGGTAGAAGCTCATCAGGTTACGAGAGGCATAGACAGACAGGGTGGAAATGTCTAATACTAGATGGCGTGCATTTAAGGTGAGAGGGGGAAAGTTCAAAGGAGATGTGTGGTGCGAGTTTTTTTTTAAGAAACACAGAGCGGTGGGTGCCTGGAATGTGCTGCCAGGGGTGGGGGTGGAGGCAGATACAATAGAGGGGTTTAAGATGCTCTTAGATAGGCACATGGATATGCAGAGAATGGAGAGATATGGACATGTCGGCAGGAGGGACTAGTTTAGTTCGGCTTTTAATTACTAGTTTAATTAGTCTGGCACAACATTGTGGGCCAAACGACCTGTTCCTGTGCTGAACTGTTCTATCTTCTGTGTTCTACACGATATTTCTAAAGCTAAACATGGACAGGGCTGGGGAATGAAGAACTAGAGGGCATAGCTTTAAGGAGAGAGGGGAGAGATTGGGCAACTTCTTCACACAGAGGGTGGTCCCTATATTGAAGGAGCTGCCAGAGGAAGTGGGTGAGGCAGGTACAATAACAACAATTTAAAAGACACGTGGGCACGTGCGTGGACAGGAAAGGTTTAGAAGGATATGGGCCAAATGCAGGCAAATGGGACTAGCTTAGATGGGCACTTTGGTCAGTATGGACCAGTTGGGCCGAAGGGCCTGTTTCCCTGCTGTATTACTCCATGACCCGAAGAGGGTTTGTCCCAACCTCAAATTTTTGAACGCCCTTTCAAGTAAAAGCAAAAGCGAACACAGTGAGATTTTGTATTACCTTGCTGGGCTTTGCTTGCTTCTCCATCTTGAAGCCCTCATTCTCCCCCTCCGCCATTTTCTTGCCTCTGCCCCTTCCCCGCCCTCTCTTTTTGGGGCCGTCTTGTGCCACGCCTTGCGGGGGCTCCAGGGGCCGGATCCGGGGCCGACCTCGGGGGCGGGGCGGTCCCTTCTCCTTGGGCTTTGAGGCCCGCTTGGGCTTCTTCTTGCCGCCGTTGAGGTTGCCGGAGCAGAAGTCGATGTCGGAGACGGGGCTGATGCTGGTCCGGGTCCGGCAGCTGGAGATCAGGTCCGGCAGGAGGTCCGGGAGTCGACGGTTGTTCAGCCTGATGTCGGCCGGCACGTCCTCCTTCTCCTCGTCCTCAAATTCGTATTCCTGAGCGTAGGTCTTCTTGGGGGGCTGCGGGGGAGAGTCCTTCTTCTTCAGGAGATGCAAGGAGGAGGTCTTCAGGAACTTCTTGCTCTTCATGCTGCAGAAGCTGGCCGTCGTCAGGGGCGACTTGATGTCAGCACCGGTTGGACGGTGGCTCTGCTGGGCCAAGGCCGTGGGCTCAGCCTGAATGGCAGGCTCCAGCTCGGGTTTCATGGACACCGAGTCGAGGTCAAGGTGGACGCTCTGCTGGCCGGCGGCCGTCTCCGAGGAGCAGTAGCCGGGGAAACTCTGGTTGGAGTGCATCATGTCGAAGCCGGACTTCATGCCGTCCCCCCGGTCCATGGGCTGGCTGTTCTCCTCGCCGGCGTGCTTGTTGTACTCCTCGCTGCCGCAGGGGGCCGAGCAGAACATGTCCTCCATCCCCGGGAAGAAGTTCCTCTCCTCGTCCTGCAGCAGGGAGTCCGGGAAGCAGATGGAAGTGAGCGGCACGAAGCGGCCCTTGGTGCTGGGCGGGCTGCCCGAGCTGTACTGGTCCTTTGGCTCCAGCTGCTGGGCGGCGACCTGCTGGGACGGCTCGGGCCTGTCCAGCTGGAGGGGCTCGCTGCTCTCGGGCATCAGGTGCTGCTGGGACGGCACCTGCCCTCCCTGGGACAGGTGGCCCTCCAGGTGCAGCTCGGGCTCCAGGAACTCCTGCATCTCCTGCGGCTGCATGCGCTCCTGCTGGGCCAGGCCCTCGGCCTGGATGCGCTCGGGGGGCAGGCGGGGGGACTGGGGCTCGGTCTGGATCTGGTGGGAGTCCAGCAGCGGCGGGTGGGGGTGGACGCCCTGCATCTGCTGGCTCTGCAGGTGGACCTCCAGCATCTGCAGCTGGGGCGAGGGTGCCTCCGAGTGCAGCCGCTGCGACTCCAGCAGGCGCACGTCCATGGCGGGCGGCACCTTGCGCTGCTGCTGGGGCGGCTGGCTCTGGGTGTGGGTCAGCACCGACTGCAGCAGCTGGGAGGGCTGGGCGGGCGCCTGGTGGGACAGGGGCAGCTGCATCTCGGGCGAGGCGTCCAGCATCAGCTGGGAGCCCTGCTGCCCCTGCAGGATGGCGTGGGGCTCCATCTGGGAGCCGTCGGGGACCAGACGGTGGGCTCGAGAGGAGGGGTCGCCCCCCTTCTGCAGGAAGCCGTGGTTCTGCCCCAACTCCTTGCCGTGGGACGTCTGCAGGTGATCCACCGACTTCTTGATGTCCTGGGCCAGGCTGTCGATGCTGTTGGCCTGGTGGCTGTAGTGGACCACGGTGGTGGCCAGACCCTCCGATGAGGAGCGGACGTACTCCTTGGGCCGTTCGCCTTTCTTCTTCTCCTTCAGGCCCTGCAGGGACATCTCCAGCACCTGGCTGTCCAGGCTGGAGTTGGTGCGGATCACGCTCTGCAGGTGGTAGCGCTCCTCCGACTTGGACATCTCGTACACCATGCCCTTGGGCGCCCGCTCCTCGCAGCCGCCCAGGCTCTGGGTGGTGACCCGGGGCGGGCTCTGGGAGTCCAGCAGGTGCTGGATGAGGAAGTCCTCGTCCTCCGTCCTCTCCGAGGCCAGCAGGTCCGAGTCGGACTTGGTCTTCCCGTAGGACGGCGTCCGCTCCAGGGCCGGCTGGGGCGACTGGAAGCCCTGGGAGTGCGAGGACTGGATGAAGGAGGGCGAGAGGACCGAGGACAGGTACTTCTGGGGCTGGCCCGGGGAGGCCACACTCTGGGAGCGCCCGGCGCCTGGCGACTGCAGCGGCCGGATGATCTGGGAGGGGCTGGAGTCCGGCAGGGTCTGCACGTGGCTGGCTGAGGAGTAGACGATGGAGGGGCCGTGCGTCGACAGGGCCGGGGAGTGCCCGGTGGCGTAGCTGAGCGAGGGGCTGGCGGTGGGCATGCCCTGCGAGTGGGCGGGGACGTAGCTCTGCCCCGGCGTGGAGTGGGGCTCCGACTGGACAGTGTAGCTCTGGATGGAGCCCACCGAGGCCAGGCCCGTCAGCTGACCCGGCGAGTAGCTCTGCGTCTTGCTGGCGGTGGCCGGGTCCTGGGACTGGCTGGAGGCGAAGCCCTGGGACTGGGTGACGGCGGCCAGATTCTGGGCCTGCGCCCCGCTGTAGCTCTGCGACTGGGTCATGGTGAGCAGGCTCTGGGACTGTCCCGGCGAGTAGGCCTGAGGCTGGCTGGAGATGACCGAGCTGGCCTTGGGCGTGGCGGATGAGTAGTGGTGAGACTGGCCCGTGGAGGAGATGCTTTGGCACTTGGGGGTGCTGGTGGAGCGGGGCACCTGCCTGGAGGCCGAGTAACTCTTTGACTTGGAGGAGGAGGAGGTGGAGGAGTAACCCGGCGACTGGATGATGGGCCTGTAGCTCTGAGAGTGCTCGCCGCGGGGCTGCGAGCTCTTCTGGCTGCCCTCGCTGCTGACCGGCGACTGCTCGCCCAGCGGGCTGCAGGACAGGCTGGGGTGCCGGGGCATCTGCTGGAAGCCGTGGCTGCCCCCGCAGCTCAGGTAATGCTGCAGGGAGTGGTGCGACGCAGGCAGCTGGGCCTGGGCGCTGGAGGGCCGCTGGTAGTGCTTGATCACGCTGTCCTGCCGGGGGATGGCCCTCTCGATGCCCGAGGCCGGGGAGCTGGAGAAGACCGAGGTGTTGTAGAGCTGGGAGGCCTGCTCAGTGGGGCCGAGGGGTGAGGACAGCAGGTTGAACTGCGACTGGAGGTGGCGGGAGGCCGACTCCTGGGCCGTGCGGTAGGCCGAGCTCTGGGAGGGCAGGCCGGTGCCCAGCACGGCGCTCCCGAGCCGGTCGAAGGTCAGCGAGGAGGGCACGCTGGACTGCGAGGACTTGATGTGCAGGAGGGGGTCGTGGGGCGAGAGCAGCCCGTTGGAGCTGGGGCTGAAGGTGGCGTCCTGCAGGGTCAGCGACGACGTCACGGGGAAACTCCGCCCACTGAACGAGGCTGGGTGCTGATAGGC
>JAUZTB010000080.1:3585071-3596328 GCA_034780895.1 Rhynchobatus australiae
AAAACGATAACAGAATGCAGAATAAAGTGTTACAGTTACAGAGAAAGTGCAGTGCAGGTAGACAATAAGGTGCAAGGCCATAATGCAGTAGATTGTGAGGTCAAAAATCCATGTTACTATACTAGGGAACCGTTCAGTAGTCTTATAACAGTGGAATAGAAGCTGTCCTTGAGCCTGGTGGTATGTGCTTCCAGGCTTTTGTATCTTCTGCCTGATGGGAGAGGGGAGAAGAGAGAATGTCCAGAGTGGGTGGGGTCTTTGAATATGCTGGCTGCTTTACCAAGGCAGCGAGGTGTAGACAGAGTCCATGGAGGGGAGTCTGGTTTCCTTGATGTGCTGAGCTGTGTCCACAACTCTCTGCAGTTGCAATACCAAACCATGGTGCATCCATATAGGATGCTTCCTATGGTGCATCGATAAAAATTGGTGAGCAGAAAATGGATGTAAATGAGCAATACCTGTAACAATTTACCACAGGAGAAGATCATAGATCTACACCATCCTGAAAATGATAAATCAAAAAATAAAATTAAGACCTGTAATCAATGTGTGAATTTAGGGAGAATTGATAGGAATGTGGAGAGAACAGATTACAGGGAAATTAGTGGAGAATAGGGTTGCTGTGGGATAGATTCGCTGGGTTGAACATTGCCAACATCTGCCTCTTCCTCACTTCAACCACTTCAGATATTCTTTTAGTTACTTTATCACCCTTAAGATTGTGCCTCGAGCCTCCCTCTTAATTTAAAACCTTGTGAATATCACCACTGCAAGTTTTAAAGAATCTTTCCCCATGATGCAAAATCAGCTCTTTTGATATTGTTTTTATTTAACATGGATTACTGAAAACCTTTTGTTAGTGGATTAGGAGGAGAGTAATAGGCTGAGAATGGTTTCAGAATCTCAATGAAACAGAGAGGCAAAAGAGCATTACCTCAGTGACATTTATAAATTTTGACAATCATTTTGAGACGACCATTAACAGGAGAAATTCACAAAGAATAGCAATATGGAGCACACTGTGGAAACAAGCAGTGGTCTATTTTGTATTGATATGCATTGAAATAATAATTCATGCATTCTCCATTGATGTCTCCATTAATAGTCTTTCATTTTGAATATTGACAAGGAGCAATAAGCAATGCTAAAAAACTATGAGGACTAAAACTAATGCATTGTTTTTACCTGGATCTAATGCTAACCAGTGTACTTTATATTACAAAGCTTCATGCCCATATCGCCATGCTATATGGGAAAATTGTTGTGCTTAATGACTACAAGGAAGATGGACTTCCTGAGCAAGAGATTTCTTCTGGAAGAAATGGTGTGCCCTGCAATTGGAATAAAAATGTTTAAGCTTTATTTGAATGCGAGGAAAATTACAGTTATGTAGATCCAAGTCTGTTAAACTTTTGATGAATTTATTCCTTGGAAGAGCCAAGCTATTCAATTCATCTTCTGACAAGAACACTTTTCTTTGGAAAGGACAATCAATCAGAGGATCACAGTGGGATGCAGTTAAATTGTGGTGGATGCATACATGTCTTTTCTGCCTTTTCTTAAAAGACCTGTTTACCCAAACTTTTATCATTCCTAATATATGGCTGTACATCTTCTTATAATTTTATTTCATTAAATAATCTGTGGTGTTAATTTTTAGTGACTAAAAAGTTAAGTTGGGAAATTCTTTCTTTCCTTTGGTCTTTGTATGTTTCAGTAAAACATTTCAGCTCTTGCAGAGAAATGACACAAAATATTAGGTCAGGAGTGGAATTTGAAATGCTTCAAATGATAAAAATTATTTATTTCAAGTATGTTATGGTAAAATCAACCGTATGTTTGGGCTAGTATTTTAGATGTCATAGTCATAGAGTCATATATAATGGAAGCAGGCCCTTCAGCCCAACTTGTCCATACTGACTTGCCCAGCAAGCTAGTCCCATCTGTCCATGTTTGGCCCATAGCCCTCTAAACCTTCCCTTTCCATGGACTTACCTAGATGGCTGTTAAATGTTGCTAATGTGCTAGCCTCAGCCACTATTTCTGGAGGCTTATTCCAAATATGCACTACCCTTTGAATGAAGAAATTGCCCTTGATGTCCCTTTTAAAACTCTCGCCTCTGATCTTAAACCTATGCCCTCTTGTTTTCAGCATCCCTTCCCTGGGAAAAAGACTATGTGCATTCACCCTGTCTATGCCCCTCATCATCTTATATACCTCTATACCTCAATCTCTTACATTCCAGGGGATAAAGTCCTAGTCTACGCAACCTCTCCAACTACTCAGGCCCCCAAGTCCAGGCCACATCCTGGTAAATCTTACTTGCGTTCTTCCTAGTTTAATAACATCTTTCCTATAACAGAGTGACCAAAACTGTAACACAGTACTCCAAGTGCAGCCTCACCAACTTCTTGTATAACTGCAATATAACTTACCAACTCCTATACTCAATGCCCTGACTAATGAAGGCCAGTGTACCAAATGCCTTCTTCACTACCCTATCTACCTGTGACACCACTTTCAGCAAACTATGCACTCCCAGATCCCTCTGTTCCATAGCAGTTCCCAGGGCCCTACCATTCACTCTATAAGCCCCATCCTGGTTTGATCTCCTAAAATGCAACGCCTCACATTTTATCCACATCATAGGTGGATGAAATAATGCTCATGCAAGTTTGTCACAGTAACAACAGATAAAGGAAACTCGTGTTACTTCCACTATCACTAAGAGAATGAGTGTTATGCTAAGTGAAAGTTTCAGTGGGTTCTATTTCAGGCCTGACCCAGTAAACAACGGGCTAAGTGGTAAAAAGACAACATCCCATTTACCCTAGTATAGAAATAATTAACGTTGCAACAAGAAAGAAACTATTGCCTTGTTTCAGTTTTGTCAATGATTAATTACAGTAATAGCTTCCTTTTTTGTGTCTTATTTATGAGTTAAAGCTGGAATCAGTATAAGAAATGACCAAATCCAAGGGATGTATGCTTTAGAAACTCCTGTCTTTTATTATTCAGGGATGACCTAATTTGCAAAATGCATTTACTTCTTTTATTAACAATCTCACAAAACAAAATGTTTGAGAGAAATGTAATTTATTCTCTGGATGAAAAGTTAAAGCACTGAATTCATTTACAGGTTAAAGCTCTCTAGTCTGTCATCCTTAGGACCTGACTGGTGCCGGGCCACAGCAAATCCAGACAACAGAAATTGCCACTAATCATCTTCCTCTGAGCAGGAGAACTGTTCTTTGTATGTATAGACTTACTGGGTCATGTAAGGGTTCCAAGAACTGTTCGGAATCTGAAGTTTCCCAAAGTTGGAAACGCTGTCAGCTGAGATTGCAAAAGGTAGGTTAATTAGCTACAAGGTAGTATAGATCTTAGATGATATTAGATCTTAGTCAGAATTAGTTAATTAGTTATAGATTTGAACTACAGATTCAAAATGTGCCAGACCACAGAAGGTCAGATTAGAGAGTTTCAACCTGTACTAATATCTTTTGGATATTTTTGACAAGAGTATTTCAGATTGAGAGATACCTATTTGCTTTCCTTTGTTCCAGTGAAATCTGAAAGTATTTTGAAAGGACTCCTTGGGCAGTACAAGGCCAGTTGTTCAGTCTTTATGAAATCGTCAGAAATATAGAAGCAAGAAGACTCCATGAAGGTTAGCAGCGGACCCAAGTAAGATTATGGCCAGGGATCCTATTTTGGGTCCACTTTTAGAATCTAACTTACAATACAGGGAATATGTTTTGTTGTACAGATATAGTTAAATTCTGCATTTTAACAGAAATCTTCTGTTTAGCTTTACTTTTGGTCATAGAATTATTAAAATTAATTCCTTTTTATATAGTCAAACCCATTATCCTATCGTGTACATCCTACTGGTTTCTGGAGGAAGAGAAATTAGTGATATCTGGTGACAATGATACAAAACCTGTCATGTTAGTCAGATTTTGAATTGTCTTTCAAATTGGCTTTCTGAAGCTGGATATGAAGATTAACCACTTGGGTGACGGACAGCTGTTAGACTGTTCTTCTGACGAACTAAAGCCTTAAAACAGAAACTAGAAGGGAAGAGAAAAGAAAGTGGTCTGAGACAGGTGATTTTTGACATGTAAAATATGGTTATCTGTTTCTTGTAGATTGTATCAGTTTACAAAAACACAAGATGAACCCCATGGAGGGAGGTGAGGGACCACTGAGAATAAATACTTACACCCTCATTCCAAACCAAAAATACCGAAGAAGTTGTAGAAATCTACAATCCAAGAAAGGTGGCAACAGATTGGAAAACTTTCACATACAGTATAACTGCGGCTATTTCCAGATAATACCAGTTGAAATCTTTCACAAAGTGTTGTGTTACCTTTCAGGTACTGTTATCACAATACGTTTGTTTTTAAGCGGATCAATTTTGTTCTCCTTGTATTAGTTTCTTGATTTTAGTCATTTTCACCCTGTCTCATCTGAAGATGTTAATTCATGTTGTAGTCATGGGCTGTAAAAGCATTCTGGTTAGGTTATTGGACCAGCAATCCAGAAGTTTTATCCAATATTGCAAGGATATGAGTTCAGATCCCACAACACCTTTTCGGAATTTAAATTAAATTCATTAATCTGGACTATTAAAGTTGATGGCAGTAACAATGACTTACTTCGTAAAAGCCTATTTGATTCACTAGTGTCATTTCAGAAAGGCAACTTGCTGCCTTTACCCTGTTAGGCTATATTTACTCTTGATTTGTCCAAATACCCTTTGAAATGGTTAGTTCAAGGGCATTTAAGGAAGAGTATTAAATGATGGTCTGGCCATGATGACATATCCATCACAGAAAAATAATGACGCAAGAAACTAGATGCTGAAATTTGGACCAAAATATAAACTGCTGGGGGAACTCAGTGGGTCAGGCAGCATCTGTAGAGTGAAATGGACAGTCAACCATTTCCTTGTACATTAAAATAATATTCTGTTCACAGCTCATCTGTCCAAATGGTCGTGAATTGCAGGCAAGCCTATTATGGTTGAGCCTTATTCTGTTCTCACTGTTCTGCACACGTCAGCTTTCCTTCAAGAGAGATTGATGCTTTTTCAATTCCCCTAACCCAGGGTCCTTCTGCAAAATGATAAATTTAGTACAGCTTGGTAATAGTGCTGTGAGATCCTTCAGATCTTTAATCTCGATACCATACTAGGTGAATTTCCATAGTGAGGCAATTCCAGTTATCCATTTCATTTGTTTGTAATGATTGCTGATGAATTATGTCACTGTTTTTGATTGCAATATTTTCCTTGTCTAAATCATAAGCATGGAGTAGCATTATGAAATCATTTGGCGATGTAGCACTGAGCTAAACAGATTAAAAGTCCTCATGTTCAGCACAGAACATTGAACAATACAGCACAGGAAGAAGTCTTTTTGGCTCACGATATCGCTGCCAAATATGATCCCAATTTAAACTTCACATCTTCCTGCATATGGTCAATATTCCTCTATACCCTGCCTGTTGATGTGTCTGTCTAAATGTCTCTTAAGCGTTGCTATTGTATCTGCTACCGTCACTTCCTCTGGCAGTACGTTCCAGGCACCTGCCGCTCTCTGTGTAAAAAAAATCTTGCCATTTAAATCTCCTTCTCTCCTACTCTCACCTTAAAAAAACTATGCCCTCTAGTATTTGACATTTCTACCCTGGGAAAAAGACTGACTACCCAATCTATGCCTCTCATAATTCTAATACTTCTATCAGGTCACTCCTCAGCCTCCAACGCTCCAGAGAAAACCATTCAAGTTTGTCTAACCTCACCTTATAGCTAATACTTTCTCATCCAGGCAACATCCTGGTGAACATCTTCTGCACCCTCTCCAAAGCTTCCACATCCTTCATCTAATGCAGTGACCAGAACTGCACACAATACTCCAAGTGTGGCCTAACCACCGTTTTATACAGTTGGACCATGACTTCCAGACTTTTATACTCAACACACAGACTGATGCAGGCAAGTGTGCCATATGCTTTCTTTACCACCCTATGTAAAGTTATTGATCTGTCCTCAGTTTGATAATTCCTGAAAACTTTCACTGGAAGTGGATGATATTTTTGTTGAGAGAAACATTGCTGTCCCCATTGATTGAAAAACCTGTTGTCTCTGTTCACACATATTCATTGGTTGATTGTTGCCATTTGGAACTCTACCTGGGAAGAGTAGGTAGTTTTGGAAGATTAGAGGAGAAATTTGAAAGAAAGGGAAAAGTTGATTGAAGCAGCCTATATTTCTCATATTGTTTTGGCATGTATTGCAATAAACACTAAAGAGATGCCATGGATGGATAATGACAAAATGGAAAAATTGGTTGCAAGGAAAGAGGCATTCATGAAGTAGATGAGCTGCAGGGGAGAGCAAAACAGGGAAGAGTTTTGAAGTAAAGAAAAAGCGTTTTGGAAGGTAAAGAGAGAATATCAGATTAATTTATCATACAACTTACAATCAAGTACCATGATATTTTTCACATATTTGAATTTTAAAAATGTCCACAGATAGCAAATGTGGCAGCAACATTGGTGTTGTAATTAGAGGGAGGCAGATAGGTGGGCATGATATCAGAAAACGGGATAAGAAATTACATAAATGCATTTAAACTAAATGCAGGAAAAGTACTTAACAACACTAATCATTGTCAAAGAAGACAAAACATTTGATCCAGAGTGATCACATCCATTCATTTTCAAAGAATACGTGGAAGAGGTGGCAGATGTAACACACACACATATATATGTGTGTGTGTGTGTGTGTGTGTGTGTGTGTGTATTTATATGTTCAGCACAGAACATATGTGTATAAATCTGTTCTGTGTTCAGCAATAAATCTTTAGGGAATGGTGTTGTGCCATGGAAGTACCAGATGCCCACATGGGTTTGCAGTCCCACATAGATTAGACGATAACAAAAACAGATTTCTTTCTACAGAGAATTAATAAGCCGGATTTTTTTGCTAGCCTGTCGATTTTATGAATTCACCATTGTTGATGCAGTGCTAGCTTTTTATTTGCCATCTTTTTAATTCATGTAATTTCTGCAGCTACCTTGGTGGGATTTGAACTCATATCTACAGATCGTAAGTGTAGGCCTCTGGATTACTAGTAACATTAACCAATGTTACCATGCCTCTAGGTCAAGAGTTAAATAATGATCAGATATGGTACCTTATTTTGTCTTCCTTTTTTCCTCAGTGACAGACATCAGTGTTCTGAGCATGGCATCAAAAGTGGTTGGCACTCAGGTTGTGGGTTATATTGCCACCTCATCAGGAATCAGACGGCTTTTATTGGAGGGCTTCCATTCTACCGATGTTTCCAAGAAATCAGTTGCAATGGAACATTACAGATCTTTAGGTAACTTTCTAAAGCAGATTAAGACATACCTAGTGGAGTATGGCTTTAAAACTTATAAATCAATACTTATGCAGATTTTGATTCCACTGTCCCTGAAAATCAATTTGCCGTGGTATTAATCCATGGGTAGTAGCCTCCCACTGGCTTTTTGTTCCGTAGGCATACTTCATATGAAGCAGAAATGTATTTTGTAATAGAGTATATAAAAAGAGGTTAGATGTTTTTGTGCAGATGTTTATTGAAACTGATTTTAGTTATAACATCATGGGATCATGACAAAGAATAATGTAAAAGGTTAGGTATAAAAGCAGCAGAATGGCACTGCAGTGCATTGCTGGAATTAACTGTGGCATAGGCACAGTAGGCAGAAATGATTTCCTCCTGTGCTTAAATATTTGTGATTCTGTGACATGCGTGTATGTGGTTGAATGGGCAGAATGATTGATAATGGTTGGGGGAGTGGGTAGGAGTAGATAGGCATCAGTGCAGAGCCCAACTTAGCTCTCTGAACATTTACACATGTTCACAATTAATGAGAGTCACATTAAGCTCATTACATGCAATTCTGAGCTGCTTCCCTCGCTTCCTGAGTTTTAAATGTTTGTGATAGAAAAATATAGCACATCTGGAAAACTCAACAAGGCCATTAAATGTAATTTAAGAGTAGGTACTCTTATGCTAAGAAGTGTCATACAATCAAGCAGAAATTATAGCAGAGAAAAAGACTTTTTGGCCAGGTAGGGTGATGTTGGTGTTTATGCATAATTTAAGATTGTCCCAATGTTTATTTCATCTCATCCTGACAACATTTCCTACTGTGCCTTTACCTTCCTTGTACTTGGCTTATTTTCCTGACATGCATTTGAGCTATTCAGCTCAACCATTCACTCAGTGGTGCATTTAACAATCTCATGACATGAATGATTTGGATGAGGATGTAGGAAGCATGTTTAGTAAGTTTTCAGATGACATGCAGATTAGTGGAGTTGTTGACAGTGTGGAGGGTAGTCTTAGGTGAAATGGGCTGAGAAATGGCAGATGAGTTTAATGCTGATAAATGTAAGGTGATGCATTTTGGGAGTACTAATGAGTCTAGGCTATACACCATGAAAGACAAGGACCTAGGACATATTGAGTAGCAGAGGGACAAAGTCCAAAGATCCTTCAAGCTGGCAGCACAGGCTTACCGTGGTTAAGAAAGCATTTGAGATACCGGCCTTCATTAGTCACGGCATTAAGTACAAGAACAGCGAGGTTAGGCTCCAACTTTACAAAAAAACATTAGTCAGTCCTCAACTGTAGTACTGTCTACAGTTCTAGTCATCGCACCATAGGAAGGATGTGATAGCTCTGGATATGGTGCAGGGGAGATTCACCAGGATGTTGCCTGGGATGGAGTATTTCATTTATAAGGAGAGATTGGTGAGGTGAGGTTAGGTCTGTTTCTCCAGGAGTGGAGGAGGTTAAGAAGGGACATGATTGAGGTATATAAAATGGTAAACTGCAAGAAACTTCTCTCCATATCAGAGATGAACAATACTGGAGGACATAGGATTAGGGCAAGGGGGAGTGAGATTTAGAGGGGATCTGAGGGGCACCTTTTTCACCCCAGAGAGTGGTAGGTACCTGAACTGCAGTGCCTGAGAGAGTGACAGACAAGCACTTAAGAAGTATCTAGAAGAGTACTTGAATTGTCTCGGCATAGTGGCTGTGGGCCAAGTACTGGAAGATGGGATTAATACAGACAGGTTCTCACTGGTGTGGACCATATGGCCTATTTCCATGCATACAAATCTATGATTGTGATCATTAAACAAAAATGTGTACCTCCTGAATTCAGTACTAGATTTATTAGTAATTTCCTTATTATGGTCCCTAGTTTCAGATTCCTCCCTATGGACATCTTGTCTGCATTTACCTATTCAAAGTCAGCGTTACTTAAAGATCTCAGGCCACATAACATTTTGTTCTAGACTGTGGCCTCTCACAATTACCCCTTTTACTGCTTAACTCCTCATTTCTTCCAATTTCTGACACCCTTCAGTAATTCCCCTATGGACTACGTCCATCCCTCATTCTCATTCTTGGTTCGTCTACTGGAATGTTTCCACTACTAACTGCCAGCCATTCAGATCTTCTCCATTTATCAGTACCCTCCCCACGTAGTAGAGACTGCATTGAAGAGGGATGGATATATTCCAGAAAACAAATTTTTCAGTTGAGATCTCAACTTCAACAAGGACTGAAAATTGATTGGATTTAGCAGTATTCATTTTGTCATTTTCAACCTTATCTATGCAGCACCACGTTAGCAGAATACTAACTTTTGGTTTCTTCTACTCAGGATTGTTGTTTAAAAGATGTACCCTTCTGCTTCCCACAAAGGAAAGACTAAAGTTTGTGCATAATCAGTTATTAAAGGTAAGATATTGTGATTGAAAAAAAACTTCTTTCACCAAATGCAGTGTATAGAAAAAGTATAAATAATAGCATTAGTTTATTGAGTCATGCCAAAATTTAAACTATTTCAGTATAACTTCTACTGGTTGCCCCATGTTGCAGCTTGGGTCATTCTGCAAAAAATACACCATTTATAAAACTTAAAGTAGATATAAAACTTGACAAAAACAACTGCTGAACAGTTATCTGAATAGATTAATAGCATTTTAAATGACTCTGTGGCCAAAATCAGATCTTAACCTGTTCGTTGACTTGAAATTCCAATTGTTTCTCTCCCCTGATGATCCTGGACCTGCTAAATGTTTCCAACATTTTCTATTCTAGCTTTTCAGCATTCACATTATGTTGGGTTTGTATTAGAGCTTTAGATGCACTGGAGAATGAAACATTCTCCAGAAGAACATTGGAACAGTTGAAATGACAGATGCTTCAGTGACAGGTTGGTCAAGCTATAGCAAGACCTGGGTACTAATACATAAATAGAAGTAGGCTTTACTTGTCTTGACAGGCGATATGTTTAAAGACCAACCTTGGGTCAAATAAGGCATTGTATTGGGTAAGGCAGCATATTGGTTAAGTTATTGAACCAGCAGTGGTAGTTCTGGACTATTGATCTGTTGGCAGAAGTTCAGTAAGGTAGCACAGTGATACAGAAATTGTGCTGTTATCGCACTGCTCCTGTGGTTTGGGGTTGATCCTGATCTCAGAGCTGTGGAGTTTTCTTGTTCTCGTGATGGTATGGGCTTCCTTGGGTGCTTTGGTTTCCTCCCACATCCTAAAAATGTACTGGTTGATGTTAATTGACTACTGTACAAATTGGCTACATGTGAGAGAGAATAGATTGCAGGGAAATAAGTGGAGAAATGGAATTACTCTAAGAGCTGGCATAGACTTGAAAGGCTGAGTGGCATTCTAAATAATAAGGATATAAGTAGAAATCTATGAGCAAGATGGTGAGATGGACTACATTGAAGTCATTATTGCTTTATGAAAGCCTGTCCAATATGTTTTTCAGGCTCATTTAAGAATTCAAAGGTGAATTTCTTTTTTGAAATGATTTTTGTTCAGTGTGGATTTTTCTTCTAATTTTTGAAGTGTTTCTGGTAAATCTTTGTACATAACCTATTAAGAATAGTGAGAGCAGCAGCTTTCTTTTACATCTGTAATTTTGAAACTCAATAACTATCAGTCAAAATAGGAGTGAGTGATTAATTTGTTAAAGACTGTACAGTTATTCAAACTTAATGGGAAGTCCTGGTGTTGGCCACAGCAGAGCTAATTGTTAGGGGTGGCACAGCAGCACAGGCGTTTGTTCCCCCTGAGACTGTGAGAGTTTCCTCCGGGTGCTCCAATTTCCTCCCACATCCCAATGATGTGCTGATAGGTTAATTGGCTGCTG
>JAUZTB010000080.1:3822649-3834884 GCA_034780895.1 Rhynchobatus australiae
CATCAAACTCAAACACAGCACAAAGTGTTTTTGCTATTTTGTCAACTAATCTCAGGTCAAGCCTTGCATAATTTAGGAGCAGAATAAATTTAGATTCATATCCAATCATTAGGGAGTGGTGTGCGGCATATGGGAAGAGTTTCAGTGTTCAGGGTGAACCACAGTAGTTGTGGAAAAGGCTGATCATATGGGGATGTTCTCAGTACAAAACTATTCATCAATGTCTTGACTCAGCAAGTATCTTAAATCTGACTGTAACACCCTGATATACCTCTCACCACTCACTGTATAACCTCGATATATCCCTCACCACCATACCTTACCACTCCCTCACCTCTCATTGTAACACCATGATATACCCATCAGAAATCATCCACCTGAAATAACCCACATCTCTCACTGATACTCTGCTCACTGTAATACTTGGATATACTCCATAGCCCTGGGTGTATATCAGTGAAGGGTGAGGAGTTAAGTCAATGTCATCAAGTGAAGGCGATATTAATGAGGGGTGAGGGCTGTATCTGAATGACTCAGTGAGCATTAAGGTACTTGCTGAGTCAAATCAATGGCAAACACATTTGTGCTGAGAACATCTCCCATGTGATCAGCCTCTTCCACAATTCCTACAGTTCAGCCAGAGACTGCAGCAAGGGCATGTCTCTTCTCTAACCAGTACACCCATGGAATCACACAGAATAAGGCTGAGACAGACTGCCCCAGGACAACATTCTGGATCCCACTCTGAGACTGTGATTCCTCACACATTCCCACTACTCCTCACTCTATCATTATTCAGTTGATCCCTAAATAATGTCACTGTGATCCATGTGGACTAGAAAGCACAGAGTTGCATAATGCCATCTGTGTTGAGTGAGCTTCATCTGCGGCACAGCAGTCAGGGCTTAGTGCCTCCAGGTTTGGGAGAAGGTAATTCAGTCAGGTGTACTGTACTGTACATTGTGGGTGGACACTGAATATAGTTAGATTAAAACAGGTAGAAAGTAAGAAAGATTTGCATCATTAGAACATAGAACAGTACTGCACAGGAACAGGCCCTTCAGCCCACAATGTCTGCCCTGAACACAATGCCAAATTAAACTAAATCCCTTCTGCCTGTGCATGACCCACATCCTTCCATTCCCTGCATATTCATGTGTCTATATAAAAACCTCTTAATGCCACTTCCGTATTTGCTTCCACCGCTAACCCTGGCAGCCCGTTCCAGGCACCCTTCACTCTCTGTGTAAAAAAATTAACCCACACATCTTTAAACTTTCCCCCCTCACCTTAAATGCAGGTCCTCTAATACTTAACATTTCTACCCTGGGACAAAGATTCTGACTGTCTACCCTAACTATGCCTCTCATTATCTTATAAATTTCTATCAGGTCTCCCCTCAGCTTCCAATGCTCCAGAGAAAGCAACCTAAGTTTGTTCAATCTCTCCTTATCGCTCATGACCTCTAATCCTGGTGAACCTCTTCTGCACCCTCTCCAAAGCCTCCACATCCTTCCTGCAAATGGGTGACCAGAATTGAACACAATACTCCAAGACCTTTCCAGAGTCTTTTACAAGGTCTCGACATCCCAGGTTACCTTCCAACCAATGGAATGTTTTCTGAAGTGTGGTCGCCTTTATGATCTTGGGAAAACAGCAGTTAATTTGCGCAAAGCAAACTCTCACAAACAGCAATGTGATAATGACCAGTTCATCTGTCTTCTGGCAATATTGAATGAGGGACGAACACCGGCCAGGATATCAGGGATAACCCATTCTGTTCTTGAAGCAGTGCAGTGGGATCTCTGTGGGATCATTTTAATGGCTCATTGGGAATGCACTGGAGCACCAGCTTCGCTTTCTGTGAGATAGGGTTAGGGTTAACACTGCACTGTAAGATTTGCCTAGATTTTTGTGTGTTAGGGCTAGGATTAACACAACACTGTAAGATCTGCTTAGTTTTCTGCATGTCAGTGTTAGGTTTAACACTGCATTGGAAGATATGCCTACCTTTTTGTGCTCAAGTCTCTGATTGAACTCATAACCTTCTCTCTAGGAAGTCTGCTCATTGTGTTATGGCAGAAGGTAGGCACTTGCCATTCCCCCAAACATTACAATTGGAGTCATTACCTCCGAGAGCCAATGGGCTTGCTGGGAAGAAAGTGGAGGGTGGGCGAGGGTACATGAGACCGGAAGCAAGGTTCAGATCGGGGTCTGAGGAAAGAAGATGGATAGATAGAGAGGGAAAGATAACAAAAAAAATTAAACAACATTGCAATGAAGTTTTCTGCCTCAACCGTTCCAATAAACTCAGGACTTGAGTGCACCAGGGATTTTATCACGTCACTAAATGCATGATCACTTGGCTCCACTGATAACCAAAAGGTCGTCAGCAGCATAGCCCCACTGACAAACAAAAAACATTTCCCCTGCTTTACTACTGACCTCTGAGTGAGGTCACCTCTTTAGGGGGCCAGTGACCTGCAGTTATATCAACATCATTAAACTGGAGCAGTTCAGCAATTTCCCAGAGGGAACATCTCTTAAAGCTGGGCTGGAATATCACAAATAAATCTCTCCCACCCTTATGTGATCTGGATAGACACTTAATTCTCTTCAGGTTAAAAAAGTAATAAAGTTGAAGATGCTGAAAACCTGATTTAAAAACAGAAAATGTTGCAAATGCTCATAAGGTCAGGTAGCGTCCTTGGGGAGAGAAACAAGTTAATTTGATGCTGTGTGATAATAGCATTTTGTTTTTAAGTCTCCTCTAGGTGAGTTTTATCTGTGCCAGACTCTGTGCTCTTCTGTCATTTGCCCTTTGCGTATGGATGTAGCTGGCAAGGTGAGAATTTATTGCCTGTCTCTAATTGCCCATGAAAAAGTGGTGGTGATCCACCTTCTTGAACCCTTGCAATTTGTGTGGTGAAGGTGCTTCCTCAGTGGTGTTAGGTATCTTTTCCACTATTTATTTATTTTTGTAACTTATGGTAATCTTTATGTATTTATGTCTTGTACTGTACTGCTGCTGCAAAACTAAAAATTTCACAACATATGTCAGTGATAATAAACCAGATTCCAATTCTGAGAGTGCGGAAATTCAGTGCTTCTTTGTCCTTGGTGACAGAGGTCATGGGATTGGATGGTGTTGCTGAAGAAGTCTCAATGAGTTTCTGCAGTACTCCCTTGTAGATGGTACACAGTTCAGGTATGGAGGCAATGAATGCCTATGGGAGCACCAAACAAGCAGTCTGCTTTGCCCTGAATGGCTCATCGTTACAATCTCTCCTTTAATGTGACTGGAACTCCATTCCCTTTACTTATTAGTTCCCTGCAGCCATGAACTTTCTGTTTGGCTGGAACAGTACATCAGCCATATATCTTCTTAGCCTGTCTGGATATTCCTTTTTTGGGCAAAAAGTATGTGGGGTGACAAGAAAGCAAATCTGTGAGAAGGAGAATTCCAATATTAACTGCAATCCAATAATCTTCACATGTCCATACAAGTGTGCAAAGGATTTCAAGATTCAGGGAGAATTTGTAAGAATTAATAAAGTGGTCTGCTATCATGAGACCAATTCACCTTGAGTCAGTGATGACTCAGTGTTGATGAGCTCTGAGTCATGTAGATACTTGCTCCAAAGACTTGAATGTAAACCCTTGGCCAATGTTCAGGTATTAGTACATGCCCACTCTCACGTACACTTAATACACTCCAATCACATATGATCCCTTCACAACCAGACAAGTCCACACATGTTCTGGACCATCGGAACCAGCAAAGGGTGGTAAACACTGCCCAGTTCATGAAGGGTCTTGGCTTGAAACATCGACCATTCATTTCCCTCCATAGATGCTGCCTGACCTGCTGAGTTCCTCCAGCATTTTGTATGTGTTGCCCAGTCCATCAAAGCCTCATCACTTCCTTCCATCCAGTCCATCTTGACAGTACATTGTATTAGGAAGGCTAACAATATCGTCAAAGATGCTTGCCACCCTGGCCGTTCCCTTTTCTCTCTTCTACCTTCTAGGAGAAGATTCTGGAGCTCGAACATCCAGACAACCAGGCTCAAGAATAGCTTCTTCCTCACTGCTGTCAGACTTCTGAAGCAATCAACTCTTTCACATCCCCTTCCCAGTGGTGCTGCCACATTCTTGAACCCTTAATTCTATCTTTTCTGTTATTGTCAATTTAGCATTTCCTATTGCACTGCTTCAGACTGCACGACAATCTCTGCACCATTATGCTATTTTGTGCTTGCCACTGTATTTATTGTTGTATTTATTATTATACCGTTTACTCTGTGAGCTTCACGTGAGCAAGGACTTTTGTTGCACACTGGTGTATGTGACAATAAACTAATCTGAGCCTGAATCTGACCTGATCTAGGTTGTGGGAAAAACCTGTCCTTCAGGGAAGGAAATCTGGTGTCTTTACCTGGCCAGTCCCAGCTATGTGGTTGACTCTTAACCAATCCTTTCAAGGGTATTTAGGAATGGGCACAAAATGCTGGCCTTTCCGCTGTGATAGATGAAAAAGGGAACATATTGAGACAGTTCAGTGCTTTGCAGATACTATCTATTGGTTGATATGTCAGGTACAAGCAGCTGGGATCCTTTGAGGAGTGTAAGGGATGTAGGAGAACACTTAAGAAGGAAATCAGGAGAGCAAAATGGGAACCTGAGATATCCTTGGTAGACAAGGTAAAGGAGAATCATACGAGATTCTGTAAATATATTACAAGCAAAAGGGGTAACAAGGGAAAGAATAGCCCTCCTTAAGGATAAGTGTAATCGTCTATGTGTGGAGCCAAGGTTAGGTCTTAAATGAATACTTCTCATCTATATTTACTGAGGAGAAGGTCATGGAAGCTAGGGAATTCGAGTAAGAGAACAACAATGTCCTGAAACATATTGATACTATGAAAGAGGAGGTGTTGGCCACTTTGAGGCACATAAGGTTAGACAAATCTCCGGGGCCTGACCAAGTGTATCCTAAGGCATTGTGGAAAGCAAGGGAAGTAATTGCTGGAGCCGTGGCAGAGATTTTTGTATCTCCCTTAGCCATGGATGAGATATGGAAGATGGAAGGTACATAATGTCGTGCATTTATTTGAGAAGAGCAGCAGGGACAAGCTAGGGAACTACAGGCCAGTGAGCTTAACATCAGTGGTGGGAAAGTTACTGGAGGGGATTCTGAGAGACAAGATTGGAAAGGCCAGGACTGATTAGGTATAACCATTATGGCTTTGTGCATGGGAAATTGTGTCTCACAAATTTGATTGAGTTTTTTGCAAAGGTGACCAAGAGGATTGATGAGTTCAGGATGCCTGATGTTCTCTACGTGGATTTTTCAAGGCTTTTTACAAGATCCCATATGGTAAATTGGTCCAGAAGGTGAGGTCACATGGGATCCAAGGTGAACTAGCCAATTGGATACAAAATTGTCCTGGTGGAAAGAGTCAGAGGGTGGTACAGGAAGATTGTTTATCAAATTGGAGGCCTGTGACCAGTGGTGTGCCATAGAGATCAGTGCTGAGTCCCCTGTTGCTTGTCATAACGATTTGGATGAGAATGTAGATGTGATTAGTAAGTTTGCAGATGACATCAAAAGTGGTGGTGTGGTGAATAGTGAAGAAGGTTAAGGTTACAACAGAATCTAGATCAACTCAGAAAGTTAGCAAAGGAATGGCATATGGAATTTAACTCAGACAAATCCAAAGTGATTCATTTTGGAAACTTAAACCAGGACAGGTCTGGCAGAGTGAATGACAGGGCCCTGGGGAAAATTATAGAATAGAGTTACCTTCAAGTACAAGTACTTAGTTTGCAGAAAATGGAAACATAGGTAGACAGGGTAGTGAAGAAGGCATGCATGCTGCTCTTCATCAGACGGGGCACTGAATACAAGAGTTGGGACATCATGGTACAGGTGTACAAGACGTTGGTGAGACTGCACCTGGAATATTGTGTGTAGTTCTGGTCACCATACTATTGGAAGGATGTGATTAAGCCATAGGGGGTGCAGAAAAGTTCCACAAGGATGTTGCTGGGATTGAAGGGCTTGAGTTAAAAGGAGAGACTGGACAGGCTGGGATTGTTTTCTCTGCCATCCAGGCAAATCGTACCACACTGAATTCACAATTCTGTTATCTTAAAGCGAGGTACTTCTCTCTTCATTTCCCTTCTGTCCCTCATTGTTTCAACATCTCACAATACAGCAGCACTAAGGTTGTATTTGAGCTCAAATGTATTGCCAGGACTAGGTTTGATCTGCTTGGTGCACTTGTCAGGGATTTGGGAGCATATTCCCATATTCCATATGTTTTGAAATGTAGAAATTGACCTCAGGATGTAAAAACAACAACATCAACACAATTTTTGACTTTTGTTATCATAAAATATCCTAAGAGGTTTCAAAGTAAGTTGATGGGAATGTGAGAGAGAACAGATTACCAGGAAATACGGGAGGAATTGATGTGTTTGCTCTGAGAGTCAGCATGGAGACTCAATGGGCTGAATGGCTTCCTTCTGTCATAAGGAAAGGTGATCAGACAATGAACATGGAATGAATGATGGAGCAGGCTCCAGGGATTGAAGGCTCCTTCCTGTTCAGCTGTGTTGATCGGCACCGTTAGGAAATGGTCCATGCTGCTCTCTCCCAGAGAGCAAGTGGGGCAGGTGGAACCTATGACACAGAAGAAAGCCATTCAGCCTATCTTGTCTGTGCTGGTTAATAAATATCTACCCAGCTGAATCCCACCTCCCAGCACCAGCAACCTCGCCCTGCAAGTTACAGCTCTTCAAGCACACATCCAAGGTCTTTTGACAGCCTCTCCTGCTCTTTGGAAAGTGCATTCCATACCCCTACCACCCTCCTGGGGAAGGCATTTCCTCATCTTCCCTCTAGTCCAATTACTTTAAATCTATGCCCCACAGAAGTAGAAGTGGCTGAATGGGCCGTCACAGTCATTAAGATACTTCAGGTAAAGCAGCATGAAACACACATCATTTATTGTAATGTGAAAAAATCTTTGCATGAATCATTAGCATGTATACCCAAACTGTTGCCAATGTGTTGTAACTAAGCTCCGCAAACTGTGCAAAGTCACCATTATTGGTCCTTGCCCTCACCTTCTCAGATACTGAAAACTAACTTGCATTCTCTTTCCCAGTTCTGATGTAGGGTCTCAGACCTGAAACATTAACTGTTTCTCTCTCTGAAGATGCTGCCTGACTTGTTGAGTGTTTCCAGCATTTTCTGTTTTTATATTAGATTTCCAGCATCGAGACTGAAACTCTACCCTGTACTCCAGTTAAATCATTAAAGTGAATGGGTAAAAGTTTGGCAAGTGGAGGATAATATGGAGGAAAGTGAAGGTATACTCTAGGGCAGGAAGAATAGAAAAGTAGAATATTGCCTAGGTGGAATAACAGAATATTGCTGTACAGAGGGATCTGGACGGTCTGCATACATGAAACACATGGTTAGCATGCAGTTAGAGCCACAAGAACTGCAGGGAGTTGTGGATATGGCTCAGGGCATCACAGAAACCCTCCATGGTCCACACTTCTTGCTGCTTCAGTAAAACAGCCAATATAATCAAAGAGCCTCCCCACCCTGGACATTCTCTCTTCTCCCTCTTCCCAGTATGCAGTAGATACAAAAGCCTGAAAGCATGCACACCAGGCTCAAGGACAGCTTTTATCCTGCTGTTAGTTCAATTATAACATTTGAGAGGTTTGGATAGGTGCACAGATGGGAGGGATTTGGAGGGATCTAGTTTGAGTTCAGGTAGATGGGTCTAGTCGGCATGGGCTAGATAGGCCGAAGGGCCTGTTTCTGTGCTGTAGTGCTCTATAAGACTATTGAACAGTCCACTAGTACCATAAGGTGAACTGTTAACCTCACAATCTACCTCCTTATGGCCTTGCACCTTATTGCCTGCCTGCACTGCACTTTCTCTGTAAGTGTAACAATTTATTCTGCATTCTGTCATTGTTTTGCCTTGTACTACCTCAATGCACTGTTGTAATGTATGAATGACATGCAAAACAAAGATTTTCACTGTACCTCAGTACACGTGACAATAATAAACCAATTTACGAATTTATTTTGGCCTCCTGTTTGTAGGACAAACAGGATAGCATAAATATAGGGAAATTTTGCAATAACTATTTAATGCATTGGTGTTCCCACACCCAGGGTACAGTGTAGGGTTTCAGTCTTGTTATTCAAAGTAGGATAAATTTGACTTGGAGAAAATTCAGAGAAGGTTCACTAGATTGATTCTTGAGATGAATGTAGGTTTATGAAGAAGGGTTGAACAGGTGGGACTGATACTCAGTGAAGGTGATGTTATTGTAGTGGCACTGCCTGAAGAGCAGCTGCCTCACGGCTCCAGTGACCCAGGTCTGAGCCTGACCTGTCTGTGTGGAGTTTGCACATTCTCCCTGTGACCATATGGGTTTCCCCTGGGTCCTCTCATTTCCTCCCACATCCCAACAACATGCTGGTTGATAGGTTAATTGGCCTCTGTAAATTACCCCTACTGTGCAGAAACTGTGTGGAGTTGATAAGAATGTGGGGAGAATAAAGTGGGATTAGTGTGTATTTATGTAAATGGATGCTTGATGGTTGGTGCAGACTTGGTAGGCCGAAGGGCCTATTTCTGTGTTGGCCATAAGATTCTGATGGGGTATAGACAGATTATGAGAGGATATTTGCTCTTGTGAGGGAAACGAGAATGAGGAGAGCATAGTTTTGGAGTAAGGGCTCACTTAGTTCAGATGGAGATGAGGAAGTTTCTAGAGGGCCATGAATATTTGGAAGTATTTACCCAAGAGAGATGTGGAGCATGTTATTGAATACAAATAGACAGATATTTGGAATTTAGGAGAGTAATGGATTATGGAACAGGCAGGAAACTGGAACTGACGCCAAGATCAGATCAGCCATGATCTTATTGAATGATGGGGCAGGCCCATGGCACACATGTCCAACTCCTGCACCTGTGTTCTTATCGTTGCAGTTTGTTATGGAAATCTCCAGAAGCAAACAAGTTGGAGGAATCCCTTATCTACCCTAGTCCCTAGCATGAGCTGAGCAGAGACACAAGGAAAGAAATACTTGTATTTCTATGGTGCCTTTCATCTCTTCTCTCTCTCTCTCTCTCTCTCTCTCTCTCTCTCTCTCTCTCTCTCAAGGTGCTTTAGTTATCATCTCTAGGTAGGAAGTAGAGTAATCAAGTTATACACAGAAAGCTCCCACAAGCACTCCTACAATGTTACAGAGTCATAAAGCCATACAGTACAGAAACGGGCCCTTGGCCCACCACACCTATGCCGAACTATCTATACTAATCCTATTTACCAGCACTTGGTCCATAGCCTACTATTCCCTGTCAATTCAAATGCTCACCGAAATACTTCCTAAATGTTATGAGAGCACCTGCCTCCACCTCCCTCTCAGGTAGTGTGATAATGAGCAGATGATCTGTTTTGATAATGTCATGTGAGGGATATACATTGCTCAAGCCACCATTGATAACTCACCTGAGAGGCCATAGTGGCTCAATTTAATGTCTCAACCAAGGGAGAGCATTGTGACCACAGTAACACCCCATTGGTATTCTACTAGCAAATGCTGGGAATACTTTGCAGGTCAGACAACATCTGTGCATGAGCGATACAGAACAAATGATCCAGAGAAGGAATATATTTGATGGGCTGGATGGTCTGCCCTGGTTCTACAGTTCAGACTTCTATTGGATTTTTGTGCTCAAGTGTCTGGAGTGGAACTTGAAACCCCAACATTCTGGCTCTGAAGTAAGAGCCACAGCTGAAGCCCACCAATAGGTAACCACAATCTTTCTTGACAAAAAAAGTGATTGAGAAGCTGAGCAGAAATTAGGGCATGGTACTTGGTTTATTATTGTCGTATGTACTGAGATACACTGAAAGCTTTTATTTGCATGCCATCCAAACAGATCATTCCATACAAACATTGAATGAGGTAGTAAAAAAGGAGAAACAATAACAGGATGCAGAGCATAATGTTACAGTTACGGAGAAAGTGCGTGCAGGAAGACAATTAAGGTGCAAGGGCCATGACAAGGTAGAATGAGAGATCAAGAGTTCAACTTTATCATACAAGAGGTCTTTCAAGAGTGGGATAGAAGCTGTCAATTGAGCCTGGGGGTAGTTCTCAAGCTTTTGTATCTTCTGCCAAATGGAAGGGAAGAGAAGAGAGAATGACTGGGATGGGAGGGGTCTTTGATTTATGTTGGCTGCTTTCCCAAGGCAGTGCAAAATGTAAACAGAGTCAATGGAGGCGAGGCTGCTTTTTGTAATGACTGGGCTGTGTTCACTGAAATTTATTGCATCTTGGGCAGCGTAGTTGCCATAGGTGCTGCTCCCCAAAACTACTGGGGCAAAAGTCTGAGGGATTTAATTTTTTGGATGCATTTATTGCCTCTTCTCATAGCCCTGAAACCAAACACTTGCTATAACATTTTAGCATGCTCGGTGACTGTGGAACGGGGCATCACGTGGAGGGCAGCTTCCTTTCCCTGAAGGTTGTAAGTAAACTAGTTTGGTTTTTCTCACACTCCAGCAGCTTCCCTGAATAATTTCCTCTAGTACCAACCACAAATTACTGTTCACATGTGCAACTTGGCACAGAGGGATTTGAACCACAGGCCTCTGGCCCTGTACCATAACCACTATACTAATGTACACATTCAGGGAAAAATTGTAGGTTGAACTTGACCAAAAAGCTTTGAAATTAATCCTAAAATTCTTTGTGTCCTAAGGACAATCTTTAAAGGGGCCACTGTCTGACATCAAACAGTGAAATGGGTCTGCTGTCCAGGATAGAGAGTCCGACATGTACAATGTGTCTTTCAAAAACACAAGGAAATAGGAGCAGGAGTTGGCCACCAGGGCCCTCAAGCCTGCCCTGCCATTCAATATACTGGCCTCCTCTTCTGTGCCACTTCCCCATATTCCTCGATTCCTGAAAGTTCCTTGATATTTCAAATACTTTTCTATCACCACTTTAAATATCTCTAATGATCTGGCCTCCATCGCTCTCAGGAAAAGAGAATTCCAGAGACTCACCGCCCTCTGAGAAGAAATTTCTATGAGGCTCTATTTTAAGTGATCGGCCCCTTATTTTGTAGCTCTCTCTCCTTGTTCATGACTCTCCTCCTTGTGAAAACGTCTACCCTGTCAAGCCCCCCTGGGATCTTGTTTGTTTGAATAAGGTCATCCCTCATCCTTCTAAACTCCAAGGGATATAAACCCAAACTGTCCAGCCTCTCATGACAGGACCACCCTCTCATCCGAGGTAATGTCTTGGTCAATCTCTTCTGGATTGCCTCAACTGCTACTATATCCTTTCTTGGGTACGAGGAGCAAAACTATGCACAATATTCCAGGGGTGGACTCACCAACACTGCACAACTGAAACAAAACCTCCCTATTCTTAAACTTCAACTCCTTTGTAGTAAAAGACAATATGTCATTTGCCTACTTATTGGACCTGCCTGCTAATGTTTTGTGATTCATGTATTAGAACATTTAGATCCCTCTGTACTTCACTCATTTGCAGTCTCTCTCTGTTTAGATAATAATTCACTTTTTAATTTCTCTTACCAAAGTGCATGACCTCATCTTTCCCCACATTAAACTCCATTTGTCAGATTTTGCCCAATCACTTAATCGATCTATATCCCATTGCAGAATCATGATTGTCATCATAACCTTCCCTTCTATTCATTTCCATATCACTGACAAACTTAAAACTTACATTTCGTTCTCTCTTGCAGATCTTTAATGTAAATAGTAAACAGTTTGGGGCTAAGAATCGATCCCTGGGGTACTCCGCTAGCTACATCTCACCAGGCTGAAAAAGACCCATTTATTCCAACTCTTTATTTTCTATGCGACAGACAGATTTTAATCCATGCTAATACACTTCCTCCAATATATTGCACCAGCCTCTTATGTGGCACTTTATCAAATGCTTTTAGAAATCTAAATACATGACATATACAGGTTCCCCTTCATTAACTCTCCCTGTCACATCTTCAAAGAATTCAAGCAAATTTTTAAAATATAATTTATCTATCATAAAGCCATGTTAACTATGTTTGATTATATTCAGCTTTTCTAAGTGATTAGTAATTTCCTCTTCAATTACTGATTTGAGCATCTTGCTGTCAATAGATGG
>JAUZTB010000080.1:3853723-3865756 GCA_034780895.1 Rhynchobatus australiae
AGCCATGGGGCACGTCATAGTTTTGACTGATCCTGCCCTGAAATACTCACAAATAAAAGCCACTGGTCTGCAATCCCATACTGGTTTAGTATTCATTTGGATGTTAGCTCAGTGGTACTGAGGCCAATGGCTAATATCCTACCTCAGCATAGCCAAGGTGACAGAACCTGACAGCACCCAGGTATTGGCATGAAGGGGCCAACACAGCAGCTGTCTTAAGCTTGATAGATCACCAGAAGTTGCCTTGTGACTGTACTTAAAGCCAAAGCCTCATCAAGTTGTTGAATGATACATGTGGAGTTGTTAAATGCAAATAAATCAGTCATCAACCGACATAAACCTAAGCCAATAGCTGCGAACTACTGACAAAGATATTCCTCGAGGAGAGGAATGTGCTTAATCCTTCATTAGCTCATACAGACCTTCAATCACCAGAAAACCTGCATTTCCTTCTATTCATTTTCAATCCGAAACCTAACAATTTTCTTCCTTAATGCCTAGAGGCACTGACACATTTTGAATCACGTTTACAGAGGCTTGTTCTATCAGCCAGCTTTTGTTGACAGTGTCACAGCAGCCATGTGCATTTATATAGCTTCTTTTAACACGGCTAAAAGTGTGACAGAGTTCCAAGGTACTTTGCACAATTATTGAACAAGATGTACCCAAACAGCATGAAGGCAAGTGGCCATAAACTTGGTCCATGAGCTAGTTTGTAAAGAATGCCTTAGGGAATGAGGAGAGAGGGGTTGAGAGGAGGATGGTAGAAAACTCAGGGTCTTAATATTCAAGAGCACGGTGGACGGTGGAGCAATGAAGCTTGGTTGGGGTTGGTTAAAAAGTCAGGACTGGAGGAGTGCAGAGATCATGGGTCGGAGTGGAGAAGATCACAGACAGAGGGGTGCTCATGGACACATTATTAATGAGTGTGAGAACTTTAAAGGGGGTGTGGAATGGTACTTAGTGTCAGGAGGACACAGGCAGCTGCATTTTGGTTGAGTTCATATTCACAGGGAATAGGAACGGTTGGGCCAGCCATCAGCCCATTGGAATGGTTGAATCTGGAAGCCACAGAAGGCGCCATGGGTGTTAGATATGGCAATGTGGTCTGGTCTTCTCCTTTAGCATGCATTCTAACATGACTTTCAGTTAGGAAGCCCCATTCACGGCTGATGATGAGTTAGCCGGTGTTAGCAGTTGGAAATGCCATCTGACTCAGACTTTATGTCTGGAGAGGAGTCATTTGTAATCATTCCCCCACACCATGGTTGAATAGCTTTGAGCTCCTTACAAGGCATGAACATCCATTTGGGTAATGGCCATCTGGGGATACATACCCAACTTCAGGAAATGGTGCATTGGGGAAGGGATACAAGATAAGCTGAGACTTTGACAGCTCTGACTTACACGTACAAATGCAGTCATTTGCTGGATGGTTAAACGTTGACCCACTTGGATCGGCTCCCACTTTACGTAACACACCACAGGTCTGGATAAATATTAATCTGTCTGAGTTTCCAAAGCAGCTTCCAGGAAGCCTCTGCAGGAACAGTGCCCAGTCAGTTGGGGTGAGGGGTTTGGGAGATATCCCAGCACTGGGCTAGATGTAGGGAGAAGCTGGTGGACTAGATCCTCGCAGCTGAGCCAGTGTGAGGGGTGGGGATGGTGGGTGGGCTGCAGTAAAGTGGGAACTTTGGGCTGAGACTTTCACCCCTTGTTAGGTTCCTCAGCCCATGCTGGCATTAACCTAGCATTAGATTGTTGAGTCTATTCTGAGGGGTCCGAGGGTGATCCTCATCCTGTGGCTCCAGGAGCTAGTCACACTAATGCTTTCTTTAATGGTTCCAGCTAACAGTGTGTGAGCTTTATTCTATATCCAACCTGCACTTCCCATTCCCTGGGAGTGTGTGATGGGTCAGAAGAAGGGGAATTCTACGTCTAACCCATGCTGTCTCTATCTAGAGAGTGTATGAAAGAACTTTGTAGAGGGAGTTTTACCCCATGTCTAACCCAAGCTCCCCCTATTCTGGGAGTGTATGAAGGTAGAGTGTAGAGGGAGCTTTACTCTCTGTATATCTGTCCTGTACCCTGTCCTGGACCGACCACATGTTATTCCTGACCTGGAAGTACTTGGGGCTGACCCTGTGTACAAAAGCAAAAGAAAGCAGAAAATGTTCTAGCTCTGAGAGTGACGTCCAATGACTTCCAAATACAAGATGCATCAGAAATTGAAAACAGCCCACCAAAACTTGTCATCCCAGAACAGGAAGGTCAGACTCTGCCCCTGCAGATTTTGGATGTAAACAACTAGCTCTATCCATTCCAGTTGTGATCTAATACTCAGAGCCAATTACAAAACTTACTGCCAGAAAGTCTGATTGAATTAGTTTATCCTGATTATTTTTTTAATGTGCCGAAGGGCTCAGATTCCAGTTGGATTGGGGAATATGTCTGGATTTCCCAAAGGGTTTCCATGCACAGAAACTTCCTCAGCTCAAGCCATTCAATGTCCCACATCCTGTTCACAGTATGGAAATCAGCCTTTACATGGAGTCCCCTCAGACAGACGAATAGTGTCCCAACTGAAGGCCTTCGCACAAGTGAAAAGGTGATACATTTAGGACTTTTGAAGCAGATACAGCTGTATCTTTTGAAGGGGGATTGGATAAATTCTTGAAAGGGGGAGAGATTTATAAAGCTTACAGGGTAAAACGTTTGCATGTGCTGGATTTCAGTCAGATCTGTCAAAGATCCAGTAAAGGCATAATGGGCCAAATGGTCTCCTGGTGCCAAATAACTCTGATCCAAGGTACTGAGAGTAGGACATAGCACTGGTCATTGATGATATGATAACTTCACAGGTTGGATTCCAACTCCCAGTTAGACACAGAGTAAAGCTTCTTCTACACTGTCCCATCAACCACATTCAGGGCAGGGGCAACATGGGTCAGAAACAGAGAAACAGGATAGAGCTCCCTCTGCACCCTCATCAAACACTCAGTGCAGGGTCAACACGGGTTAGATACAGAATAAAGCTCCCTTCTGCTGTCCCAGTAATGTTAATGAACTCCAGTTTCAGTTTATCCCCCTTAGCAATTGTGAAATCTTTTACACTATTTAATGTATTGCCTGAAAGCACCTCTGATACTTCTATGCCTTCAGTAGCACACAAGAGTGTTAGTGTAGAGTTTGTTTAAAAGAGAATAGAGTTGGTGAGGGCAGAGGAATGAAGGAATTGTCCTTGACTAGATTACTAATTGTACGATGGAGAATGTAAAAATGGCATGCTGTACAACTCTCTGACTGGCCTTTAATGCAAGAGGGTAGGAATTTAGAAATAGGAGAGTATCGTTATAATTGTACAATTGTGAGGACACACCAGGAGTACTGTGCACAGTTTTTGTCTCCTTATTTAAGAAAGAAAGATAAAACATATTTGGAGCAAGTCCAAAATAAAATCGCCAGGCAAATTCCTGGGGTTAGAAGGTTGTCCCATTATGAGCAGCTAATGAAATTAGATCAATATTCTTTGGAGTTTAGAAGAATGAAGAGCGATCTTATTGAAAGATATAAGATCCTGAGGGGGTACAACCAAGTAGATGTTGAGATGTTTCCACTAGTGAGAGAGTCTTAAATGAGGGGACATAGTTACAAGATTAAAGGGTGGTCATTTGAAACTGATATGCATGGGGACTTCTCGTCACAGAGACTGGTGAATCTCTGGAATTCTCTACCCCAGAGGGTTGTGGAGGCTGAATCACTGGGAGTACTTAAAGAGCTAGTAGATAAATTTTTGAAAGGTGAAAGAATAGAGGGAATTAGAATTGGTTTATTATTGTCACATGTACTGAGGTACGGTGAAAAACTTGTCTTGGATACCGTTCATACAGATCAATTCATTACACAGTGCATTGAGGTAGTACAAGGGAAAACAACACCGAATGCAGAGTAAAGTTTCACAGCTGCAGAGAAGGTGCAGCGCAGCAGACAATAAGGTGCCAGGTCAGAACAAGGTAGATTGTGAGGCCAAGATTCCACCTTACCGTACTGGGAACTGTTCAATAGTCAATGGGCAACCGGCAGAGGAGATATGAGACCTGGGGCAGATCAGCCACAATCATATTGAATGGTGGGGTAGGCTTGAAGGACCGAGTGGCCTACTCCTGCTCCTATTTTCTTGTGCTCTTATGAGACGACAAGAGCCTACACAACAAGTGGTGGTTTTACCTGCTGAGAGAGGGGGTGAAGGTTATGTGTTTAGGGGAGGTGTGAATAAGAGGAGAGGACTGAAATCAGACATAACTCCAGAGGAGAATGAGAAAGGAATCTTTGCATGTTGGAAATGTGAATGCAAGACTGAAAGAGCTGACTACCTGGACATGGATCAGCTCGAATGGGAAGTGAGCACCATTCCAGACTTCTAGCTCAGTCATCTGGTCACAGTTCATTCCTGGTATTTCAGATTCCATTCCTCTCCGATCTACACCTCCCTCAGACACACAGCCACCACTGCTCTGTCAGGGACCACATCACTTATCACTACAACTCCCCTGGTCTCCAACCTTTCACACACCTTTCATGTGCTCTCTCTGCCTCCACCACCCTTCACCCCACCTCTTTTATCCCGTAATTTAAATCTTTTATTTTAATCTCTAAGTCTTCCCCGTCCGGATGAAAGGTCATCCACTAAAGAGGTTAGCACTGTACCTCTCTCCACAGATGTGGCTGAGCATTTATTGCACTTTCGCTTGTCCCTCTCCCCCTCATTCTTCTTGTTGTGTGGCGGCTGCTACCAAAGAAAAAGGGTGAATGAGTCCCTGATACTTACAATCCAGCTCAACAAGCCCTGGGAGCGAGGCGTGAGGGGTGCCGCAGTGTTCCCTGGGCTGTCAGCAGCACCACTCACCCCACCAGATGATTCCTGTTCAAAGCACAGCAGCAGTGACAGCACTGGGACTCATTCTGCACATTTTGCATTTCTAGATCAAAGTATCAAGATGGTGATACTTGCTCTTCTTGCCCTCTTCTGCTTAAGTGTTGGAACTCCTGGTGAAGCACAGATGCCTGATGGAATCGACAGGTGAGTAGTCACTGTACTTTTGATCACCTCCATTTCCCAACAAAATCCCCACACCTTTACAACATGGCCTCAGGAGGGTGAGGGAAGAAATGTACCAACGTAGATACATGTGAGGAAACAGATGACCAAAGACCTGGTTTGTCAGGAAAGTTCTGAGCAACCACAGAGGAGGAAAATGAGGGTTCAGGTCAGACTGAGACTGGGATGGAAACTCATTCATCATAATCCAGGACCAGAACAAAATCAAACTAATGGGATACCCTCCAGTATTGAGTGATATCAGGCAAGGTGATACCTACAAGAATTCTGCCCCCACCCAGTCAGATGTTCTGTACTGCAGGGTAAATGTGTGACAGTCGAGTTTGACATTAGCTCTCTCCTCTCTCGTTTCTCCAAATCCAGTGAGCAGGGACTGCCATCTTCTGACGTCACCACGTTCCTGCGTCAACTGGCAAACACCAAGGAGCATGGGATGGACCAACCTGACCAGAGCGCCCCGAAATCTCGCACCCTCTCTGACACTGATCACCTATTCATGAAACTAGGTGGCAGTCTGGACAGCAGGTACTAAAGCTTTTCAGACACCAGTCAATGGCTGGGGTACTGTCTAACCATCTGTTCCCATATCACAGGGAGGTTATAACTTTCTGGAGAGTGTGGTGGCTGCATTAAACAGCATCGCCAATGTTCCAATGAGAGCATGTTGTTCTGTACAATATCCATAGCGGTGGCCTCATTTCCCCGAGGTGGTTGGGCACTCTTCTCAGGTAGACGCTGAGAGAGGGAGAGAGGAGCATCAAAAAGGCAAAGGAGGGATGAAGAAGGAGGAAGGGAAAGGTAGGAAGAGGGACAGAGAGGGAATGATGGTAAGTGAGAGGTGAGAGGGAGGGATATGAATGAGGGAGACAGGGAAGGAGAAATGGATTGTAAGGAAGGGAGGGAGAAAACACAGATCTAAGAACATTTTCTGAGCCAATGGAGAAATGAGGAGAATTTTGTCTTTACGCAGCAAGTTGCTGTTATCTGGGATGTGTTTCTTGAATCGGCGGTGGGAGAGGATTCAAGAAGAATTTTCAAAAGTTGAAAGGGAAATAACTACAGGGACCTGGGGACTGAACTGAGGGGGTAGGACGGTACCGGGACTGCAACCCACAATCATTCTGTAAAATGATCCAAAGATAAATTATTGAGCTCAAACCTGCCACAGGGAGATATTAGGAGAAAATTCCTTGCTGTTATGGTAATTATTACTAAGCAGGTTGGAGAGATGCAGGGAGGGAATTCCTGAGTGGCTAATCTTGTTCAGCACATGTTTAAGCATTGGATAGGTACATGGAGGGGTGGGGCTCAGAGGGATATGGGCCGAATGCAGGAAATTGGGACTAGCTGAGTGGACGTGGTTGGCATGGACGTTGGGCAGCAGGGTCTGGATCTGTGCTGTATTGCTCTATAACTCTTATGACTGTATCTGAAAGTATAGTCACAATGGTCAGCACTGGTACAATGGACAGAATGGCCTTGGTTAATTATGCTAACTGTTTTGATTCCAGTGCTGCGCTGCATGGCAGGGTGAAGAGGCACCGACATAGCTTGGGGCAACATAACTACCTTCGGCATGGCTCCTGGGGCTGCACCCTCACCACCTGCCAGACACACAATCTGGCCAACTGGTTGTACCAGATGGCAGCAAACAAGGGCAAGGATGGCACTGCTCCCAAGAACACAGCGGACCCCCACAGCTATGGCAAGAAGCGACGGAGAAGATCCATTTTCCTCCCGGGCTATTCAGCTAGGTTAGCCCAGTAACAACACCCCAGCTGCCTCCACCCACTCAGTGACATTCAACTACGATGTGCATCACGGTACTTGCACTCCACATCCTGAAGAACTGATCTCCCAGGAAAGGCAAGGAACAGGCTTAGACAAAACCCAGTGAATGCCGTGCGAGAAGATTTTTCTTTGCCCAGATACAACAACCAATGCCCTCTTCCCTCTCTCTTTGTGTAGTGAATGAGAGCAAGGGGAGAGGGGAGTGGGGAAATGGCAGGCAGGAATATTACAGAACACACTCCATCTAATAACTGTTGCAGGATCTTCTAAAAGAGAAGTAGGTGGAGACAAATAAATAAATAATCAAGCAAGTTACCTGCTCTCTGTAATTCTCTCTGCTCCAGCCCTACCTACTTTATGTTTTCTTATTTATTAACTGTATATTTGTTTTGTACTTGGAGGTTGTCAGGTGTGTGGAATGGGACATCTCATCTGGAGCCCACCTCAGTACCAGAACTAAGGGGACTGAGATGATCAGTTTTGGTGTGGCACAGGTGTTGCCACCCGGCTGTGGCACACTGTCTGGTTAATGGAGGTAAACTTATGGACCCTCTCCTCTCCAGCGCGGTCAAGCTCTTTCTAGTTTGTGTTCAGCTTCTCTGCCTCATTCCTCCTCCGGGTTCTATCCAGAAACCAAAGTTGCTGCTAATTAGGCAGAGTAGGACACTGAACCTCCTGGTTGAACAGCAGTTACTGGCTAAGTGTATAAATACAATACTTCCAAGTGGAAAGACAGGAATGGAAATTTTTGACAGCTTGGTCACCAAATGTCTCCAAATTAAAGCTGAAAGATTTATTTTGTTTGTTGGTCTGAGCTCTTATTCCCCCCTTAAACTAAAGAATTCAATTTATTCTTGGGTTAGTGAAGCAGCTCTGCCCCCAGGTGGTAATGGTGGGAGTAGCAAGAGATGATAAATTTCTTCACCCTGTGCTGTCGCTCTTTGCAGCAGCGGTGGTGGGTCCTCACCAGCCGATTCTCGTTCTCCATGAGGAATGCGGAGGATCTGATGAGAAAATGAATACTTGCAATTTTTTATGTATCTCGATTTGTAAGTGCATGTGTGTCTATAGGTGTATACCTGCATATATATGTGTTTGGATATGGATATGTAACCAAATGCACCTATACATATATTTATATACAATGTACATGGTATGTATATTATACATATGTGTGTATGTATATAATATGAAAATATGTATATATGTGTGTAATACATCTACTCATATATACAATATATTATATGTTATGCATATATATATATTTTGTATGTATATGCATACTACGTAATTGGTATCACACTGGTGTGCACTAAGAAGAACTGGGCTGAGGACAAGTTACAGATGTTACAGCTGCACAGAGATCAAAATAAGGCCAGTTCCATGACGTTTCAGCTTCAGTCCTTTCAGTTTTGTCGAAGATGCCACATGCAACACAAGACATTTCCAGCCAATCTCCCGCAGTGGTTGGTAATTCAAGCAGAGTGACAGTGGATCTGGCAGAGGGGGTTTGGAGAAGGGAAGTACTATTAGTTCAGGCTGTGAGCTTCCCTTGAATGTGCTAAAAGTAAACAAGGATTGTTTTTCTTAAATTATCAACAACATTTCCTAGCAATGCACTAAATACTTTCACTTTAATACTTGAAACAGGGAGAAGACGTAAATTAATGAATAACTTAACTAAAATTGCATTTTGTGTGCAATGATGTGCATAATATAAGAGTCGTGTGGATAGTGTGTTGTACATTTTTATATCACTCATTAAGGTTTGCTATTTAATAAAGTATAATCTTTATGCCAGGATCTTGGTTGTGTTGTTTATGTTTAAGAGAAAAGGAGAAGTTGCATTGCAGTAGTACCTTTCACATGGCTTTCAGGCAATCCAAAGAAATTCACAGCCACATGAAGCGACAGTGTGATCATTGCTGGTTCAGGTACAGCAAGGTCCCCTGGCAGGGATGTATGAATGACCAGATAACTTGTGGTTTGGGGGATAACTATAATTGTCTGAGACAATTGCCTCTGCACTTCTTCTAACCAGGGCTTTGGGCATGAATTTCTAAAGTGCCACTTTGATCCGTGGGGCATCCCAAAGTGCTCAACAGACAGTGAAGTAAATTGGAAGTAAAGTCAATTGGAAGTCACTGGTGTAATGCTCATAATGAGGCATATAAATTATGCAAATCAAGTTCCCACAAACAACAATATGAGATTGACAGGATTGTTGCACAAAGAAATGGTATGGACCAAAGAGCATCCTAAAAAAACACCCTGCTTTTTCAATGCCTAGTTTAATGAGAATAACTGAGGGTAACTACCAGTCACCTCTCATTCTTCTGAAGTCAAGGAGAGACAAACCTTCCCTGTCCAACCTTTCCTCAAAAGGCATTCAACCCATTCCAGGTATCAGTCCAGTAAAACTTTTCTGAATATTGAATGCATACTGGTATTGATCAAGGGTATATATCCCAGGGAGCAACATGTTGGCCTTTGTTGCTTGCATTCGGCATTCCATTGAGCTGCCTTCATTTTATGATGATGAGACTTTCCCTTCAATATTCATCCAGTCGAAGAGGAGCTCCACCTGTCTTCTGTAACCTGTACTTACTCACTTGGACTTTCTCCACCTGCTCTCTGAAGGCCCTTTACATTTCTGTCTTTGGGAATACTACCTATGTACCCAAAGTACAGCGGACTATGCTCTGGAGGAACTCTAGCTAACACTTTTCTGTGTTCCCAACTGTTGAATCTCTACCCAAGCACTTGTGAGAGCTGTATTTATCCATATGTTTGAACTCTACATCTGTCTGTTTGTAGGAACTCTGTCATAAATAGAACTACTAACTGCAGAAACTATGCTTGACTTTTGTTAGAAATGTATCTGTCCCACAGTAGGAACTCATTCTGTTGTCAGCAGGAGGTTGAGGTCTCCATCTTTTGGAGCCCTCACTGCTCACCTTACAGGAGGTGATTTAACACGGGGGACTTACAGTTCTCATTGATACAAGCTGACAGCAATTTGGATGAGAAAATGCTTTATCTGTGCAGACCTTCTTAATGCACAGAGGTATTGTTTAATGTAAAGAGGTCATTATTACCACTGAGTCAAATATTAACCCTATCCATCAATGTGCAATGGCTGGTGGTGATCATTGGCTAGGAGGTCTCCAAAAGTATTCCACCAAGTCCAGACAGGTCTTGATTCTTTTCCAAGCAACAAAAATAGTTATACTCCAGACTACATTGATCTCTCCCAAACAACTTGATTACTCTGCAATTCTTAGCTACAAAAAAATCAGTAAGCATGTGGTAACTATTCACCCTGAATTCTCTAAATAAGAAACAAAAGACATATTCTGATGACATTTATCAGTAAATTCATTTTCATTGGGAAAACAAAGACATGATGTTCTTGCAGCTATCTCTCAGTTGGTAAAATCATCGAGTTTCCAAGGATTTGACCTATCCATACCTTAGTTCATACGCATCAGCATTTCAAAGTTCTCAGTGCTGGCCACTTCACCATCCTTTCCACTGACACTTCAAATTGATGAGACGAGATTTACCTAACATATCCTCACATAGGATAAGAACTGCATTTGTCCATCTTTGGAATATCACATTCCTGTCTGTCAGACCTCTACCTGTCCGTCCAGAGGGCCATCACCCGTGATCTGTAATCACTCTACTTGCCATGAGGAGGCACTCAACCCACTGCCTGCAGTAACTCCTCTTGGGTGTCCGTAACAAACCTGTCTGCCCATTTGTAGGTCTACCTGTCCTCCTGTAGGAGCTCTACATTTCCATCTGTAGGACATCTGTGGAATTCTACCTGTCCTTTTGTAGCACCTCTGCCCGTCATCAATATTGTCAGAATGTCAACTGTCAGATTTTACAAATCCACATGTCATCAGCTTAAGCTCCAAACCTCCAACGATATTGCCAAGTTGATTGTATGTAGGGGTTAAGTATTTACCTGGCAGATTGATACTAACTGACAGCAATGTGATTGAGAACAATAACTTTACTTGGGTACAGAAACTTAATACGCCAAAGTATTAAAGCCATAGTTATCATCACTGAATTGCATATTTAGCCACATCATTGGTACCACCAACGCTGGAAACTAAGCAAGTTTGCCAGAAACATTCAACAGGTTCGAGGTCTCCAACTGTATCTCGGCCAAACCAAGTTGGGACTCATTTCTTTCCAGTGACAGAAGAGTGAGGTTCAGCTCCAGTCCGCACTGATCCCTCTCAAAGGTACTCAGTTCCTCCCTGATTCCCAATTATATGCAAGCTAGAATTTTAACCCAACTGTAGATTAAAATTTCACCCTGAAACAAGTAATAGGAGAGGCATCTTATGAGAGAGAGGACAATTTGTTCTGACGACATTTGCCAATGATTTATTGACACGGAGGTTCAATGACATGGACGTTGGTGGTGTTGTGGGTAGTGTAGAAGGTTGCTGTAGATTACAGGACATTGATAGGATGCAGAGCTGGGCTGAGGAGTGGCAGATGGAGTTCAACCCAGAAAAGTGTGAAGTGATACACTTTGGGAAATCAAATTTGAAGGCAGAATACAAGGTTAATGGCAGGACTCAGCAGTGTGGAGGAACAGAGGGATCTTGGGGTCCACATCCATGGATCCCTCAAGGTTGCCGTGCAGGTTGATAGGATTGTTAAGAAGATGTATGTATTGGAGAGTATGTCTTATGAGAATAGGATGAGCTTTTGAGCTTGGACTTTTCTCTTTGGAGAGAAGGATGAGAGGTGAATAGATAGAGGTGTACAAGATGATAAGAGGCATAGATCGAGTGGACAGTCAAGACCTTTTTCCCAGGGCGACAATGGCTATAACATGAGGGGGCATAATTTTAAGATGATTGGAAGATATAAGGGGGATGTCAAAGGGTAAATTTTTTACACAGAGAGTGGTGATGCATGGAACACTCTGCCGGTAGAGGTTGTGGGGCAGATACATTGGGGACATTTAAGAGACTCTTAGATAGACACATGAATGATAGAGAAATGGGGGGGCTCTGTGGGAGGGAAGGGTTAGATAGAGCAGGATAAAATGTCGGCACAACATTGTGGGCTGAAGGGCCTGTACTGTGCTG
>JAUZTB010000080.1:4044088-4056054 GCA_034780895.1 Rhynchobatus australiae
CACTTCTACACACCCTTTTATTAAATAGCCCTTGATCAGCACATTATGTGGCACCTTATCAAATGCCTTTGGAGATATGTCCATTAACCACATTTCCCTTGTCAACTTCTTCTGTTCCTTCACCAAAATACTCCAGGAAATTAGATAGATGTGATTTGCCTTCAACAAATCTTTGCTTGCTTCTTGCAATCAATCTATATTTCTCCAAGGAACAGCTAATTATGTTCCTCATTGTTTTTAGAACTTTTTTCACCAGTGAATGTGAACTGACTGGCCTGCAGTTACTGTGAGAACACCTTCACCAAAAGAATTGCATCAGTTTTAGAAGGCAGCTCTCCATCAGCTTCTCAATTAGGATGAGTACTAAATGCTGGCCTTGTCAATGAACTCCTGTGTTGGGTTTGCAAACAGTTTTCCATTGAACAGGACACCTCATATTTGACAGGGGAAGCTGGTATACTGTGGGGATGAGATGCCCTTTTTCCCCTTCTGACTCCCCACCTCTGAAGATCAAGTCTCAGGACAAGAGAAATGCACCTTTAGCTTCTGGTTGACTTCAAGGATAAACTGAAACCTGTGTGGACTTCAGGGCGGAATCCTATCCTGCTCGGCACAACAAGCCTCATTCACAACCTGTTACTTATTTTTGAAATACAGTGGAGGTACCACTTCCCATCCCCATCCCAGGAGAAAATTAACAACATGCACCAATGCAAACCAAAGGGTTGGCAGTTGTACAAAGGAAGCCCTTCAACTGCTCTGCCGCTAGGGTGGGCCAGTGAGCCTGATTGACAGCTAAGGGAATTCGGAGTTACGCATGCGCTTTAGGACCTGGTTCAGGGCTAAGGAAACAATGAATTCGGTGATCTAAGACCAACTAAGATTTCTTTTATTCTCAAGATAATGTTTACTTCTAAATAAAAAACTTGTAATAAAGTGGATGAAGACATCAAAAATGAACAAAAGGTGATACGCAAGGGTGCGGAGGCGGGACGTGTTTGATCGAACTCTAAATTGTCCAATAAACTGGAAGAGATTCAAGTCCCTCGAAAACAGTTGACCAATGAGTAAGAGGTATAACCCCAAGGGAAGGGGCTATATTGATGATTGATATCTGTTTGCTCCAACCAGAAACAGGCATCCGCAGAGCGCACCAATCATCAATCAGATGAGCGCGGCCCAATGGGAGAAAGACGGATGGATCAGCCGCGTCAATCACTGAGCGGACACCAATAGGAAGGGCAGGGTGTCTGTTTCGAGGGCGGACCTCCGCCATGAGGTCATCAGGCAGCGCCGCAGAGTGGAGCTGTCGGTCGGAGAGGCCGGGAGTGGCAGGACGGCTGGGGACCGCCGAGGGGTGAGCGGGCAGTGGGCGATTGGGGGGAGACGTGCCCCTGCTTCGGGCAGGGCGCTCCGCGGTCCAGGCTTCCGCCTTTCACTCCAGCCCGGGGATGCATCCGGGGGTGGCCTTAACCCGGCGCCTCCGCCCAGCGGAACCTTCTAGAAATAAAAGGGCACTGAGTGCAACTCCCCGGCTCCGGCGTGGCCCCGGGATCCGCCGCCCCGTCCCTGCCAGCCCCCGCCCTCCACCCACCCTGCACCTAATGAGGTGCCCGGGAAGGTGCTGCCCCGGTGCAGAGAAACGAGGCGGCCAGTCTGCGCACAGCAAGATCCCACGGGCAGCGGCCTGGGCGGCCTGCAGGAAGGGTCGGGTATCGGCCCTGTGGCACACAGAGGGAGCGGGGACTTCCAGCTGCTCTCCAAACCCGTGCCCGTGGTTGTGTTGACATCCACATGGGACGCGCTATGGCCGAGATCCCAGCTCTGAACCCAAAACATTGTGTGCCCGGAGCTGGGCAATGGGTAAGGAGCTGGGTACCTTATCGGACCAGGACCCGACCAGCAGTATCCATGTAGTAAATAGGATGTCACCAGAGCAGTGAATCCACTGAGTGCTGCTTGCCAAGGGGTATGGGAAGAGATTTGAATATTTACAGATGCAATGGGTCATTTTAGTTCGATTTTCTCTGTGAGGCAGGTAGCAGCTCATTGGATCTCCCCATAGCATATGCCAGGTAATGTGTGCCTTATGTGACAGAATGAGAAGTTGCAGTTTCCATTATAATCTAATGTGCTATTCACAATGTCAGAGGAAAAGAATCATCTGGATGGTAGGCAATGCAGAAGCCTCACATCCCTCAACATTGACTCAGCCTACACAACCCTCTAGGGTAGATAGTTGTGGGCCTGGGTGGTGAGTTTCTGTAGCTAATTCTTGTCTTGTTCAATATCATTACACGTCCAACAAGTGTGCTGTTTTTATTCTCCATGTTGCTCTGACCCACCTTTCCTCCCTGCCAATCTTGGGGTACAAATCTAGTTGTGCTCCTAAATTGACATGAGCTTTCTATTAATTAACTATTTGCAAGTAATTCAGTGATTCACAAACTACCAGAATGCTGGTTAAAACTTCCTTTATTAGCTGAAGCATAGAAAATAAAAGCAGGAAGGTTATGTTAGATTAGCCACAGCTTGCATACCATGCTGCCATATTACAGGGATTTACTTGATGTGCAGCACAGTAGCGTGGTTAGTGGAGTTGCTGCCTGGCAACACTGGAGAGCAAGGTTCAGTCTTGACTTCAGGTGCTGTCTGTGAAATTTGCATGTCCTCCCTGTGATTGATGGGTTTCGTCTGGGCACTTTCCTCCAGTGTCCAAGGGAGTGTGAGTGGTAGATTATTTGGTCACTATAAGTTGCTACAAGTGTGTGGGTGAGAAGTGGAAGCTGAGGGGAGTTGATAAGAATATGGGGAAGATAAAAGTGAGATTGGCGTAGGATTAATGTGAATGGGTGGTTGTTGGTCAGCACAGACTTAATGGGCTGAAGAGCCTATTTCCATGCTGTAGGACATTGGTTTAGGGTCAAGCACGGGCATCAAGGATGATGACAGATTTCCTTCCTTGAGGACATTAGTTAACAAGTTTTTAACAAAACTTTTTTTTGGTCATCGTTACTGTTACTCATTTCTTATTACAGAATTATTTGGTTAACAACTATTCCCAGATCATTTGTTCAGGGTTCTGGACTTCTAGGCCATTATACTACAATGCCCTTTGCCCAGTGTCCAATGCAGCACCTATGTGATCATTCAGATCACTGGCATCTGAAGCGCCAGTGTTACCGGTACAGTGATTAAAGTCATCAGAGTTTACTGATGGTTTGACACAATGGGAAGATTGTGGTCAGCCACTGTCTCTGTCTGTCAGCCTTCTGCCCTTTCTCAGATATTGTGAAATAAATTTTGGGATCCCACAGTGAACTGCAACCTTTTATTCTGCCTTTCCACACAAGAGCCGTATTACCTGCTTCAAGTTGTGAAGGCATCTGGAAATCCTGTGAGGATGAGGAGACACTAAAGTCCCAGCACACGTTATGCATAGTGGTACTAGGCAGCTCGTAAGTTCAAGAGGTCCATTGCTATTGGAAAATAGTGTTTGTTCTGATGGCTAGTTGTGCTTTGGCATTGTGACCATATCAATAATTTCAGCTACCTCATGTAACCTTTAATGTTGTCATTTCAACAATGCTGCTGAATTATGGTAATTTGAACAATGTTCATGATGATATCACCAAGCTCTGGATTTCAATCACACCTCTTTGCTTTTCTGCTTAGAGCCAGATGTGCCTTTTGTACAAGGCAGAGTAATCTGGCAGCAGGACCAGTTGCTGACACAGATCACAGATGGTTTCCTCTCCCTGTGCCTGCCCTCGCCACCCCAACCAAAGAAAACCCTACTGCTCACTGGAAGCATCGGAGCCTTTGCACCTGACTATTAACATGTGGGCCTTGGGTTCTGTGGGAGAGTGCAACCATGTACAAACATAGGTATCTGTGTGCATGTGGGGCTCTGCTACATGTCTGCAGGTAAATGTTCGTGAGGCTCCACTGTTTCTGTGCAGAGGTGTGCTCAAGTGCTTTAGTTATGACGCAAGAGATCCAGAGGTGATTAACCAGCAGCTCAAGTGAGCTGCAGTCTAACTCCTGGAAATCAAGCCATAATTCTTGCTGCACCATTCTTTGGTGCTTTTTTAAAAAACATTTTTGATTTACCTTGATTAAATTTACTGACACTCAAGGTTAAAAAGACTTGTTAAGTTCTGTTGCCTCATGGATGCAAAACTTTGAATCTGAGCATCCACTACTTGCACTAATTTAATTTGTTATGTTTTATATGTGGCTCCTGAAACATGGTTGTATGTGTGATCCACAAATGCAAATGCTTGAATACTCATAACAAAGTACCTAATGGCCTGGTTCATCGGATAACAGTTGATGAGTAGCCACTTGTGTGCCAAGGCTGAATCAGTCCATTGCAGCTTTTGTTCAGCTGATGGAGGCTGGTTAACAAACAAGATCAGTGCAAATAAGGGCAGGGAAGGATGCTCCGCACAGTGGGATATAACATGCCTGAAGGAAACCAGCTTTTGAGTTACAAGGATGTGTAATAATTTACCCATCTGTTGGCATTGGTTTCTAGATCACAGAATGGAGGGGGAAGTCAGTTTAGATTCTGTCTATCAAGCTGTTCAAGCTTTGTACCATCACCCTGATCCACAGGGTAAAGAGAGAGCTTCGGCCTGGCTCGGCGAATTCCAGAAGTCGGTGAGTTTTTCAGTATACAACGTAGATCTGTGAGGCAGACCAGTGTCGGTTTGTCTATGGTAAGAGACAAGAAATGCATCCTTACTGACCTTTATTAATGTAACTGGAATTCCAGCACTCTACATCCCATGTTATTGTACTTTGTTTCCCATGATGCTGCTCAAGAGAATTGGAGGTACTGTGATAAGCTAATGAGGGCTAATGGTAGTGATGGGTTATTTTCATTGGTCAATGAGACAACAGCTGCAGGATAATCTCGATGATCGTAAAAAAATAGTCAAGTTTAGAATAAGTCTGTACATAGAGTTTGGCTGAAATATGCAATTTTCTCACTGCAGATTGTTGAAGTGGTGTCTATAAATTGCTTAAAACAAAAAAAAACTGGAGATGCTGGAATCGAGCAAGCACCCATTGGAGGAAAATGGACAGTTGATATTTTGGGTTGAGACCCTTCACCTGGACGAAGTTCAGATGAAAGGTCTCAACCCAAAATGTGGCTGTCCATTTCCGTCCACAGATGCTGTCTGACCCGATGAGTTCCTCCAGCATTTTGGGTGTTGCAAAATAATTAAACTCTATGGGGGAGTGAACAGCTGGTGAGATCTGATCAGTATTTTCTATTAGAAATCACTCACTAGCCATGGGTGAGGTCACTGACCAAACTCCGATCTTAATATCAAAAGCAGCATAATTCAGGTAAATTTACTTTGTAGGTGTACTTGGAGTTTAACACCTTTCATGACAACATCACAGTTTTTCTCCTTATTGAAAATTGACACGAGAATAATAATGAAACAGAGGACCCCATTGCCATTTCTGGCCTGGCTGATGAATTTTAGCCCCCTGTCACCTTCCAGAGTCCGTTGTGTTAGTTGTTTAGATCTCTTAGTATTCTGGCAATGTACTTGCTGTCAGAGCATTGTCCCTGGAAATGATATGTTGAGGGAGTACGCAGGCTACGCAAAACTAAAGTTGGTTTATAACACTGAATTGTTGTTTTGAATGCTTTTTTGCCTCTATTCTCTGGATAGTGAATTAGCGCCAATTCATTAAATAAATCCTGAGAGAAACCCTGAGTTTCTCAAAGAGGTTCCCTTATTTGTTGAGAAAGGGATCATTTGTCAATTAGCAAGCACTAGGCTGCATCCAGATATCTCTTCTATCAAAATCGTTCCTCAAACCTGTTGTGCTCACCTCATTGAGGACAACTTCCATCCCGCTGTTATCACTCTTGAATGGACCTATCGTATGCTAAATGAATTTTTAGTCTCCCAATGTACCTTGTCGTGGCCCTTGCACTTTGTGTTTAGCTGCACTGCACTTTCTCTGTAACTGTAACATTATATTCTGCATTCTGTTTTCTTTTTTATTACCTTTATGTACTCGTGCATGCCATGATCTGCTTGGATGGCACGCAAACAAAAGCTTTTTACTATCTCGGTACACGTGACAACAATAAACCAAGACCAATTCCACGTCTTAAAGCATTTCAATGAAAGAAATTGAAGTTTTGGATGAAGGAATTTAACAGCTTGTGTCATCCTCTGAAGAGTTTGTTAAATTTCAGCTGCTTTGAAAGTCTTTAAACAATTTCCTGTTGCTCCTTTTCCACTGGCCAGATGTTCTCATGGCAGATTTCGGACCAACTGCTGAGACTCCAGCGTGACATCGAGTCGTGCTACTTCGCTGCCCAGACCATGAAGATGAAAATCCAGTATTCGTTTTACGAGTTGCCCCCTGAGATGCACTCATCGCTCCGTGACTCATTGCTCACACATCTGGAGAGCCTGAAGGACTTGTCCCAGGCCATTGTCACGCAGGTATTGTGCATGCAACACTTAAAAGGAACTGGATGCTGGAGTGAGTGTTTGGCTTTTCCACCTCTAGATCCTGGATCCATGTCCATTGAGTGAGGCAGAACCTGTGGCATCTATACCATGGGACTGTGATACAGGAATACTTATCACCACTTTCACCAACATCTGCCCCCAACAATATCCTCCCTAAAACTGCCTGGCAAACCAAGACTGTCCTTTCTCAAGGGGCAAGAGGAATGAGAAAACCGTTCTGGCCTTGCCAGCAACACCAAGATCCCAAAAAAAAAATTATTTTTAATAGTACCTGTGAGTGAGGTTGAGCACAGAACATTATTACAAATAAAAGATAACTACCAGGGATCCATGTGCCTGTGTCCCACTCTTCATATGTACAACCTGTTGGTTCCATCAGCTTAAGTAATATTGTGGGGGAACTAAACCCTGCAACTAAAGACTGGTACCTTGGTTGATTTCCTTTGCCAAGGGCTCTGTGATCTAACGGGCATAAAAAATAACACAACCCAGGCCAGAATTTGAAGCCAGAAATTCAGGATCACTCATCTTTTCTTGTAGGTTAGCTTGTCCCCCTGTGCATTACAAGACCCAGGTTTTGATCTGAATGATAGTTGGAAATCTAGCGTCATTATCCTTGGCTTGGTTCAGCGTAGGTTTTTGCAATATAATAGTTAGAAGGCATGCTAACTGGTTATTGAACAAGTTAAGAATTACTACCTGGTAACCAGCTGTGAGTCCACCACTCTTCCACAGTGGCAGCAGTTTTGACCACACAGCCACACACCGTTTGTACAGAAACAGTCCTGACGCAGGGTTTCCACCTGAAATGTGGACAATTCCTTTCCTTCCACAGATACTGAGTTCCTCCAGCAGATTGTTTGTTGCCACAGAAACGCGCCCTTTGGCCCAATGCATTCATGCCGACCAAGATGCACCTCTGAGCTAGTCCCATTTGCCTGCGTTTAACCTATATCCCACCTCAACCACTTCCTCTGGCAGCTCACTCCATATACGCGCCACCCCGTGTGTGAAGAAGTTTCTCCTCTGGTTCCTTTTAAACCTTTCCTCTCTCAAACCTATGCTCTCTAGTTTTTGATTCCCTTTTCCTAGGAAAAAGGGTGAATACACGCAGTCTATCTATGCTCCTCATGATTTTATATACCTGTATAAGATCACCCCTCAGTCTCCTACACTCCAAGTAATAAAGTTAACTCAGGCCCTCAAGTTCTGGCGACATTCTCATAAATCTCTGCACTCTTCCCAGCTTATATGATCCTCTATTATTTTGTTTTCCATATTTGAGTGTCAGATTTTTTTTTGATATTCTTAAATAATGTTCTGTGCTCAGCTTCACTCACTGGTGGTATTTAAAAAAATAATAATTTTCTTGGATCTAATCGTTGCTGGCAAGGCCAGAACTGTTTACCCATTCCTCTTGCCCCTTGAGAAAGGACAGTCCTACAGACAAGCCATTTCAGGGGGGCATTTAAGAGTCCACCACATGGGAGGGTCATGATGAGGAGTTACAGAAAGGCTGGACAGGATAAGGATGGCAGATTTTCTCTCAAGGACATTGGTGAACCAGATGGATTTTAACAACAAACCTTTGTATTCTTCATTACTTACAGTTTTTATTTTACACCTTCCAGAGTGTGAATGGAATTTAAATCCCATAAATACCCTGGTGGGATTTGAATTATGGTCTGTGGGTTGTCAGTCCAGGCCTCCAGATTATTGGTCTCGTATCTTAACTGCTGTACCAATGCCATACTATTATTTCCAAGCCTTTCAATTTTGTGTTTAAACAGGAAATATCTTCACTTTATTTCTAAATCTTTTCCAGTTAACTTTGTCTGCCTCTCTGGTCTGAATCTCTCAATTACTGGAAACCGAGTGTGACCTGCTCCTTCCAACCTCTAAACCTGTCTATTAGGTCATATCTAAATTCCCTCTGTAACTTTAACAGAAACCATTTTCAAACTGGTCTATATTCATAGTAAGCACCATCTTAGTGAATCTGAGAATCTTCTGTGGGCTCAATTATCCTCGTACTCTGAAGCCCAGATCATCAAGCTGTACTCCTTTTGAAGTCCTGCTATCATTCATCACTTCATCACCTCTCCAATAATTTGTAAAATACAGTATCCCATTAAAAACAAATGCTGGAAACTCCTTTTGCTATACTGAATTACACTTTTGTTGTCTTGTCCACTAATCTTGTCCTACTGTGTTTGAGCATCCTTTAGGACTCTGTTGTTTACTCTTGTTTCAGTATCCCCTGCAACTTTGGACTGCACTTGTTCTACCTCTGTGTCTGAATCTTTGTGGTACTCCATAAATTACATATTTCATAGTTCTTTACAGCGGTGGATCAGTGGGTCAAATAGCTCCTTTTATGATGGCTGTCAGAGCAATTCCATCTACCCCCTGTTTATTTTCTGGTAATTTTTTACTCTCACATGCCCTACAATTCTTGCCACCCACCTACACTCAGGCAATTTACAGTGGCCAATTAACCTATCACCCAGCATGCCTTTGGGATGTGGGAGGAACTCCGAGCACCCAGGTTAAACCTATGCTGTCACAAGGAGGACACGCAAACTCCACTGAGACAGCACCCAAGGTCAGTGTTGAACCTGGGTCTGTAGAGCTGTGAGGCAGTGGCTCCACCTGCTGTGCTCCTGTGCTGCCCCTTGGAGTGAAACCCAGGGATACTGCTTCCCACTTCCAATCACTTGTACCACCCGGATTTAGTTTCCATTTACCCTAAAACTAGAGTTCATACATATACGGCAGTAACTAGTAAAAGCAATAAAGAAATTGAGTAATTTTCCCCAGGGAGCTTGCTACCACCTGGAGTAGTTGAGCATGGATATATTTAAGGGATATGGACAAGAGGAATAGAAGTTATGCTGATGGAGTTGGATGATAAAAAGATAATTATATGGATCATAAACCATTTGGGTTACATGACCTATTTTGTGCCTTAAATTTTATGTAATTTCTAGTTTGTTTACTCCTCTGTACAAGCTTGATTTTGTTTTTGTCACCAGTGTACTGGGCTTGTGGTTAAAGATTGCACCAGGAGGTGGTCACAACATCTCCATCTTCCAATTCCCCTCCCCTCAAACCCTTATTACAGTCCCCACAGGACTGAGGAGAGGTGCTCCCTGTTCAATTCTTTGGGTTCTGATCTAGCTGAGGCAAATGTGGGGTGCACATCCATTTACTGTCAGCAATTTTTAACCTTATCTGATAATTTATCTAATCAAAGACAGGAATTAGGATCTGAATTTTAATCTTGAAATTGATTGATAAAGGGCCTTGTTCTGTAGTAAGTGTGGGAAGAATGAAGTTACCTTTCATTGAGTCAGAGGTCCAAGCCTTGTGAACAGAGGTCCAAGGCTGCAGAATTTCTCTGCTGTTGCCTGGTCAGTTTATTGTAAACTGTTGTCCCAGTGACATTTAAACAAAAAACCTAGAACAGAATGGGTTACTCACAACCTTGTGCTGCCCTGAGAATGCAACAAAAATCCACTACCAATTAACCCCAAATTTTCTCTCTTGTGCTGCTTTTATTAACAGTAATTCCTCGCTGTCTTTTCTATTTTGGATCGCAGCTGGCCCTCGCTGTTGCAGACCTCGCCATACAGATGACATCGTGGAAGAGCTGTGTCCAGACACTAATTGAGAAGTGAGTGTTGCCTTTTATATTGGTGACATGCCTCCCTGTGGTGGTTGCCCTGAGCTGTGCTCGTGTTAAGAAAATGAGAATTGCTGGGATTAGGCATCCTGAAATGTATGGTTAGGGAATCTTCTCTTGTTCCATTAATTGCTCACTTTTCTGGTACCAGCTGGGTCTGACTGCTGTCCATTTTATAATAGTAAGTGTCACTGAAGATTCTCAAGGCATGGGATATTTTCACTTTCTGAAAGCCAAGTATGTCAGCTTATAACTTCCAACATATTGTCCTGTCGACCACTAGTGTTTAGCTTGAGTAAAGCACCTCCGCAATATCCCAGCATTATTCTTTGTCCCTGACCTTGACCTTTTTGCCCCATAGAAAATTGTAATTTTTTATTTCCATTCTTGTAAACTCCTGTGATTAAAAATGGCAGTTTAGCATCTTGCATTAAGACCTTTGTATCTACAAAAACTAACCTTTTCAACATATATGTTGCATTTTTAAAGTGAAGAAACATTCCTAGGCATAACACCAAGGCCTGAGGAAAATAAAACAATGATCCAAAAGCAGAAGGGATTCAGAGGGATAACTTTAACCTCAGCTGGCATCTTAGGAGTCTTGTTAACACTCCAGAGAACTCCTATGTATTTACAGTGCTTCCTGCCCCTCCTGTTTGTTTCAACATTATTGTTGATTTTGTGGAACTGCGACCACTAGAAAGTGAACAGAAGTCTGTTAGGGTAGGCTTTATGAAGGAGACTAGAGGCTGGCAGTGGGTAAACACTGGCTTAGTGGTAGGTTCAAAACCAGGCCTTGAGACAGGATGCCTCTAATGCACCAAACAGATCTAGATTCCCTTCCAACCTACAATTATTGGGTGGAATGGCACGTGTTCTATGTTTTTCTCTCAGCTTATTTGCTTTTGGGTAATTGATCTCACACCTTGCGCTGTCTCCCCCAGGTACGGCAATGATGAATCTGCTCTCCCATTCCTACTGGAGATTCTGACAGTGCTCCCGGAGGAGGTGCATAGTCGCTCACTGCGAATTGGTACCAATCGAAGGACTGAGGTCATTGAGGACTTGGCGTATCATGCCAGCCTGGTGATCGGCTTATTGGTAATTCAGTGTGGCCTGGAATCCCATTGTATGTGTTTTCCTGTATGTTTGTGTGCACGTGCATATGTATGTTGCGATCAGCACTGTCCAGTTCCTACGTTGTGTCAAAAATTTCTTCTGCAGATTACGATTGGAAGCAGTAGCCTTGATCATTTTGAGAAACAAAAGACTGCAGATGCTGGAATCTAGATGAAAAATACTATCATGCTGGAGGAACTCAGCAGGCCAGGCAGCATCCATGGAGAAAAGCAGGTGGTCAACGCTTCTGGTCAGATGCCTTCTTCAGGACTGAAGATAGGAAAAGCTGAAGCCCAATATATAGGAGGGAAAACCAGAGCACTGATAGGTGGACAAAAGAGTGGAGGCAGGGTGGGCACAGGGTGGTGATAGCAAGATGCAGGTAGGAGATGATGTGCAGGTGCAGGGGAGAAGGGGAGAACAGATCCAGCTGGGGATGGGTTAAAGTTGAGGAGGAAAAAAGGGGCGTAAAAAAAAAGAGGCCAGGAAAGGGAAGAAAAGAAGACGCATGGTTGGGGGTGGGTGTGGGGATTACTAAAAATGGAAGAATTCAATGTTCATGCTGTCAGGCTGCAAGATCTCAAGATGGAAAATGAGGAGCTCGTCCTCCAGTTTGTGCTTGGGATTCTCCTGGCAGTGGAGGAGGC
>JAUZTB010000080.1:4642659-4654293 GCA_034780895.1 Rhynchobatus australiae
CTACCTCAATGCACTCTGTACTAACTCAATGTAACTGCACTGTGTAATGAATTGATCTGTATGATTGGTATGCAAGAAAAAGTTTTTCACTGTACCTAGGTATAAGTTACAATAATAAACCAATACTGGTGGCATCTCATACAGGGATTTACCAGAACTGTCTGCATTCGTGTACCCATAGAAAGGTCCCACGTAAAACCTTTCTGCTCCCTCAGCTTCCAGCTTGCTTACATATTATGAAACAGGAGCAGACCCTTTGGCCCTTGGTTCCATGCAGACTCACAACACAGCAACACATTAGTCCTATTCCCTCTCCCTATTTTTCCTGAAACCCTGTGATTTATTCCCTCTCACATGTCCATCAACCCCACCCCCCCCGTGACTTTTTTTACCACTTACCTGTACCAAAGGGGTGATTCGAGTAGCCAATTAACCCACCGGCAGAGCTTTGGAAGGAAACCCTGAAGAGACCCACACACGGTAGTCCATTTTGCTTGAACTTTGTGTTGCCTCAATGCCAAGCCAGCAAACACATTGAGTTTTTTTATTCTTGGAATGTCAGCTATTTAATAGCAAAATTGTTCGGCTGACGGAAGCTGTACCCCGGCTCAGTGTCTCTTCTGCAGAAAGCCATCTTGCCAACGTTGCTGCAGGGTCAGGCAGGGCTGATTGAAGAGGTAGGATTAATCCCAAGCTGTAGCCCAGACACTGCTATGATGCCACAGACGTGGTTCAGGAATGGGATGGGTGTTGGTTAGATTGAAGGAACATTCACCCAGATAACTTAGGATGTGCCTACCTCAAACTCCGCTCCCGAGATGCGAACCTAGGAGTATTGTGTACAGCTTTGGTGAGGCCACACTTGGAGTATTGTGTACAGTTTTGGTCACCCTGTGACCAAAAGGAAAAAGATTATTAAACTGGAAAGAATGCAGAGAAGATATTTGAGGATGTTAACAAGACTCAAAGCTCTGAGTTATAGGGAGAGGTTGGGCAGGCTGGGACTTTATTTCTTCGGAGCATAGGAAACTGAGGGGTGAACTTAGAGGTGTATAAAATCACGAGGGGCAAAGACAGGGTGAACGCACAAAGTCCTTTTCTCAGGGAAGGGGAACGATAAACGAGGGCATAGGTGAAAGATTTAAAGGGGACTTGAGGGGCAACTTCTTCATACAGAGGGTGGTGCATATATGGAATGAGCTGCCAGAGGAAGTGGTTGAGGCAAGTACAATAACATTTCAAAAACACTTGGATAAGGGTTGCGGAGGGAGGTCGGGCAGATTGGGAATTTTTTCTTTGGAGTGTGAGGGGGACCTTGTGGAGGTGTGTTGGGCCGCAAGGGACATTGATGGGGTAAATGTGAGATCAATTTCCCCCTGGAGGTTGAGAAGTCGGGAGCTGGAGGGCACAGGTTTGGGGTGAGAGGGGATAGACTTGGTAGGGACCTGAGGGGCAACTTCTTCACCCAGAGGGTGGTCCGTACATGGAACGAGCTGCCAGAGGAAGTGGTTAAGGCAGGTACATTAACAACATTGGACAGGTGCACGGATAGGAAAGGTTTAAAGAGATATGGGCCGAATATTCTGCATCTCAAATTTTTGGGTAAAGGTTTATGAATTCCGTAATGTGAACAGCAGTAACGCAGGGGATTACCTGTAACATAAAATAGCTTCCTCCCATTGTGGCAGCACTTGGACAATCCAACTCGACAGCTCTCCTTCCTCCACAAAACACACGAAAGTAGACTGATCAAAATAAAAGGCAACCATTATCCTATGGCACATTTGCTGCTACACTAGAATTACCACCTCTGATGGACACAGAAGATGCTATGACATCGTACTGAAGAACAGCAAGGGTTTATCCTTCAGGATCAATAAAAGATATTATTTGGTCATTATCTTCTTCTGTTTGTGGGAGCTTCCTGTGCAAATTGGTCATGTTTCCTATAGTAGAACAGTAACTACACTTCAAGAAGTATCTCATAGGCCATCAAACACTCAGCAACGCCCAAAGCTGTAAACACAAATTAACATTTTTTTCTTCTTTACTGTGAAGCTGGTTACCATGTAGTTATCCTTCCCAGCCAAAGGCACACACAATTAGTGGACCCGTGCCATTTTTCTGCAAATCAGTTGCAATTTTTTGAGTTCATCCTGCAATTTAGGTAGGGCTTTACATTCTCAGCCTTAAAATTAACAACTAACCAAGCATTAATTGCCATTTGTGGAAGGGAGTTCCAAATTTCTACCAGCCTCAGCAAGAAAAATGTTTTCTGACTTCATTCAAGAAGGATCTGGCTCTAAATTTTCTGGCTATGTTCCCTGGTCTGAGACTACCCAAACAAGCTAACATTAGTTTTAACCTGGAGACACAGGAGACTGCAAATGCCGGAATCTGGAGCAACAGACAATCCGCTGGAGGAACTCAGCGGGTCAAGCAGTATCTGTGGGATGAAAGGAATTAGTAACCCTCATTCACTCAACCAGCTTCCCCCTTACGTTCACTAATTCTGTACACTTCAACCTCTCCATGGGGGTGGAAAGTTCCACATTCTAACTCGATCCTTTGTGAAAACACACAAAAGAGTTGGAGGAACTCAGCAGATCAGGCAGCATCTGTGGAGGGAAATGGACACTCGACATTTCAGGTCGAGATCCTTCATCTGAGTCCAGCTCCTTTGTGTGTTGCTCCAGATTTCCAGCCTCTGCAGTCTCTCGTGCCTCCTTTGTGAAAAGGTTTCTCCTCAATTCTTTACTGGATTTATTAGTGGCAATCTTGTATTTTTGGCCCTTGATTTTTGATATCTCACAAGTGAGGACATCTCTTTCCGTGAACATGTTCGCTAAGGAATGGTTTGGCGAGGAGACAGTCCAAAAAGAATGCCCTCTTGAATATTTAATTATATTAATTCAGTTCCTTTACATGGCTAGCTACTTCCCCTGATTTAAGAAGCCAACAATTACGAAAGAAAATATAAAAATATCAATAGTATTGAATGGGAAAACAAAATAATACCAGACTGATGCCCAAGATAAATGCTCCCAAATTGATTAGATTCATTAAAGGGATATTTATTTGCACCTTTAAAACATTTAAAAAAGTGATACTGATGATTTAGCTTCAACAGTCAGTGCCAGTACTCTGTTACTTTGGTTGCTATTTACAAAAATTTTAAATTACTGTCCTCAAATGAACAAAGAGATGACATACATATGTAGTGATTGTACATTGCACCTCTGTACAATAACAAAGTGCATTTATAAAACACCTTAAAATAAAATACCACAAATTGGTTAGCACAAGGCAAACTATGTAAAGAACAGAGATGATAAAAAGATTGGGGAATTGACTAATGCTGTGCTCATTTGCTTACTCTAGTTAAATATTTTGATGTCAGGTCAGGTTTTAAGGACAGCAGGTGAAGAATATCAAAATCCATGACACAACAACGTACAATACACTCCTGCTTTTACCAACATTCCTGTTAACAAGGGTCAACCCTTGGTTGTACAGGAAATCAAGGAACCAGCAATTTAACACTCTCATTCCATTGGTTCATAAGAAAATGAAAAAGAAAACATTCTTTAAAATCCGCTGCGGTTTGGAGAGATAGCATGCACAGAGTTGCATTTATGCAAATTCCATGTTCTCACAAGTACCAAATAACCCAGAACTGATGCTGTCATTGGGATATTTACTGCTCTGGTACTAAGACTAAAAGAAACACCTTAAAGTCTGTGCTTTGTAACTTCTTTTAACAGCACCTATCCATATATCAGCTTAATAATATACAAGTGAGACAATGCTCCCAGGACACACTGTGTTTGGAAAGTCGTTACACTTTATAATTCACAAAACAAAACACAAAGGGGCAGGGGGAAAGCAAGGAGAATTATTTTCCCAAGCCACCCCAGTTGTGATGATATGAAATACATTGTCTGGGTGGTACTGGAAGCGAATTGAAAGATAACTATAAGAAGGGGTAAAAGATGTTGCAGGTCCTTGAGGCAAGGTCACGGAAGTGGAATTAGTTTTACAGCTCTTTCAAAGAGCTGACAAAGGCGTGATGCACCGTGGACTCCTCGTGTGGTGCCTGAGTCTATGAAATCCTGGCGACAATACCATCCCCATTATTAGACCCAAGACATATTAATTTTTCAGATCCATTTAGAATCACTTAGAAGATTAGAAGACCATTTAGAAGATTAAGAAATGTCCTCATACATATCTGCGTGTGGACTTCATAGACATGGGGGGGAGGAAGCTGCTTTAAAAAAGTCTACACCTTTCTTGTATGAGGAAAAATATCAAGCACATCAGCCAATCGATAAGCACCAAGAGTTGTTATCCTGAGGTTATAGAAACTTTACATGTTGACCTTGGGACAGTTGTGAGAGAGTATTTCAAATGTTACTTAAATGAATACTCAAAAGGAATACTTCACTTTTGCAAGCTGACAGGACCTGCCAGTTTACAAGTTACTTGCTTTAATAACACTGTTCAACCACATGCCGGGTAGTCACAACCATTTACCAGTTAGCACTGCAATTTATTTCTGTTTGCCTAATGCCTCCATTCCCAATCCTCTCGTGACCTGTGTTGAGGTGTAGCCCTGGTTCACAAATGGGCATCTCACCCATGCTCAGTTAACCCACAGAGGGCTGCTTGACTGATTTAGTCCTCACCCAGCGTGGGTTGATGGATACCTCTCAGGAGAGGGAAGCCCGGGCTGATTTCACATCTTCACCATCAACCACCCCCACAAGTGGCGCTGACTACAGCAGCAATAACTTTAGCCCCACCAGCTCATGTGATTTCCCCCATTTCTGGCACCAACCCTCCCGGGCTTTGTCTATCAATACATCTCAATCCTTCACTGGGCTGGAGGGGGTGGGGCGGGGGGAGTGAAGGTGCAAAAACAAAAACACCAAGCTCCAGTATCAGAGAGGGTCGCAAGATTGTGCAAACTGGAGTAATCACTGCCGTTCACCCAATAACACAAGAGTTGGAGGGTATTTTGCACCAAGTCTGTGTGTGTGAGGAAATGTTGTCCTCTCCACAGAATACTCCTTCAGGGGAAGAAGAAACACTCCCTGCCCCAGTGTAACACTCAGACAGAGTTCTCACTTGTTGAAGAGGAGATGTCGAAGTCTATGGAACCATGACTAACCACCAGGCGCAGACGCTTGGATCGAGCGAACGGCGTGAAAACAGCGGGTCTTTTATCTTCCTCCACTGAGGAGGCAAAGCAAGCGTGGGAGAGAAAGCCCTCTTCACACACTCCACCCTGCGGGGAACCCAACCCCGTCGTTTCTGGAGGGTCTGTGAAGCGCCTGAATCGCTTCTGCCGAGCTGAGCTTTGCTGGGAGCTGTGGTGATCTGTTGAGCTGAGTCCACTTGCCAGTTCTGTTCTCTCAGCATCAAATGTCTTTCTTTTGACGGCTTGCTTCAGTGAGTGCCGGCCACCTTTGCTCTGTCCACTGCTCGTCCGTTTGTTCCGCCTTGCACGGGAGCGTGGCCGAGGTCCTCGACAACCCAAAGTCCTCAACAATCTGCTGTCTGTAATCTGCTCAGGCCCTACTCTGGGATCTAACTGTCTGCTCCCTCCCTCAGATTCCAAGCTCAGCTTCGCTGCCAGTTTCCTGCTGACGTACCACGTGCGAGTGGCGGTCTCACATATCTTTGAAATGTCTTCCAGAACGACGCGGACATCTCGAATTTCCGAGGAGCTCGCAGTGTCTGTTAGGCCTTGGCTATGGTTTGGCTGAGGTGTTGTGTTGCCCTGTACTGAGCTCTGCACTTCATTCTTAACGCTGGTTACAAGGACAGTGTCCTTGCTCAAGTCGATCTTCACAAAATGGGTCAAACCAAAGGCTCTTCTTGGTAACGTCACTGGGTTTTGTGAGGTACTTCTCTTTTGATTTGTCCTTTCTTTCAATGCCCTTTTCCATCGCCGCCGTCTCTTCTGCTTTCTTTGCAGGGAGCTACCAGAGACCTTCTCGGGGCTGGTTTGTGTATCAACAGGAGGCAAACCTGTGGAAAAAGCTTTCTCTGAGCTCCCTGGATCCACTGGTGCTTGGTCTGGGAGGAGAATATTCACTCCAGTTGTTAAATCAAGAACATTCGGATTTTCCACAGTTGATTTTGATGACTTTCTGGAATTGTGTTTAGCTGCCAAGAGTGCGCTGGTGCTCACAGGGGCTTTCTGATTGGTCACAGGTTCCAGTTGCTGAGAGGTTGCTGGCCTTTGGTCCACGTCTGATTCTCCCCAGAAACGGCTCCCAAGTTTTGTTGTAGCTGTTCCAGTCAAATTGGTCAAGGTTCCAGCCAGATCCCTACAATCGTACAAATCTATTCGCAAATCCTTCAAGACCACACCTTCTGGCATCAGGAATGTCACAGGCATTTCACTTTTCTTAGCTGTGGGCTGCAACTTCAATGCTGAAGGACACTCAAACCCACAGTAAAGTCCTTTCGCCACCCCTTTCTGCACTCCAGACCTCTCCCAGGAGCAGTTAGTCCTGTTTTCATTCTGTGGAAACTCCACTGCACTTGTCTGGCTCGTTGCCTCATTGGCTTTGCCAGCTTGGAAGTTCTGCAGCTGTAAATCCATCGATGGAAGTGCAGACGGTGACTTGGAGTGGGAGTTTCGTGGGGTCCGTCTCCTCCATTTCCTTCTCCGGTTCCTCCGCGAACTTAAGGAGAGCCTTCTGGGTGAAGCTGTAGTTAAAAAAAAATACAGTAATTATTTAGCAAGCAAGTTCAACCTTAACAAGTCCCACCAAGTACAGTTCTTTTCCCCTTGTTTTTCAATGAAGGCACTGAACTAGTTGATACCTCTACCTGTGTGTGCATCCACTGTTTAACGATCAGCCAAGATGGTGATAATTGGCAGGCTATCTGACCAGGGAAGGTTTCACAAACATGATGATTTCTTGTTATTGACGCACCATAGAAAGTATCCTATCTGGATGCATCATGGCTTTTGGTACGGCAACTGCTCTGCCTGTAACCACAAAGAACTGCAGAGTTGTGGACACAGCTCAGCACATCACTGAAACTAGCTTTCCCTCCACAGACTCTGTCTACACTTCTCACTGCCTCAGTAAAGTAGCCAAGCAGCCAACATAATCAAAGACCCCTCCCACCCTGACATTCTCTCTCTTTCCCTCTCCCACCAGGCAGAAGATACAAAAGCCTGAAAGCACATGCCACCAGGCTCAAGGACAGTTTCTATCCCACTGTTTTAAGACTATTGAATGGTTCCCTTGTACAATAATATGGACTCTTGACCTCACAATCTAGCTCGTTATGACCTTGCACCTATTGTCTATTTGCACTGCACTTTCTCTGTAGCTGTTACACTTTATTGTACATTCTGTTGTTTTACCTTGTACTACCTCAATGCACTGTGTAATGAATCTGTATGAATATTATGCAAGACAAGTTTTTCCACTGTACCTTGGTACAGGTAGCAATAATACACCAATTCCAAAGTCTCAAACACAATCAAAGAGAGTGGCACCATAGCAATTAATTACCCCCACCCCTCCATTTCATTAGTGATTGTTACAGAGCTCCACTGCTCTTTGCCATGGTTAACAACCCATTATGCTAACATGAAGTCAGGAGAGGTGCAGAACTTGTCCTCCCCAACACTCCCCATATACCTGTTGGTAGTTACTATTTATGCCAGTCAGCAGTGAGGCCCATGCAACTTATGCCTTTTGAAAACTTCCCAAGGTCAGTCAGCACTTTGAATATTGTGTGTAATTCTCATCGTTAAGAGGCTGAGAAGACATTTAAACATTGAAGAAACACAAGATAGGCAGCAAAGTCAATCCCTGGTCTGTGTCAGAAAGAAACCACAGCTCTGCAGCTTTGAAGAAAGTCTTGTTGATAAACACAATTTTAAATCCAGAAAATTATACTAGTTCTGAGAGTGGGACAAGGAGGACACGGACTAAAATGAATAAAAGGCAAGTTTCACATTGATATTAGGAATAAGTAGATCAAAGAACTGGAACCAGAAAGAACATAAAAACTGAAGCAGCAGTAAGCCATACAGCTGTTCAATAAAATTACAGACAATCCTCTGCTTTGGCCACTTTCCAGCCCAATCTTCATAGCCCCAGATTCTCTTGGTAACCAAACATCTATAGTTTGGGCACCTTGCTTTGAATAGATTCAGTCAATGAGCATACACAGCTCTCTGGGACAATGAAAACCAAATAATCACAACCCAATGTGTAAAGAAGTTTCTTCTCATTTCAATCCTAAATGGGTGATCCCTTATTTTGAGGGAGTGCCTCCTGGTTCCGGGTTCTCCAGCTTGAGGAAATGGAGGTAGGAACAGCAGAGGTGAAAACCCTGGAAGTATCTGAATGCTGCGGAAACATTCTGGATAGATGCACTAAGATGAGTTGTTAGTATTCTTCATCTGTAATTATCTTGTGAATATGGTTCTCAGCTTCCTGATCAGTTTTAATGTGATTGACGGATTGAGAATCCTTTTCAACATTTCATTACCCACCCCCACCTCAACAACAGAACCTGACCTCCCACCAACCCCCCCTCCAAATAGAAGTAGCATACACTGGTGAGCGTACTCACTCTGCCACAATGCCCTATCAGCAGCTTTCTGGTAGAGAGCATCACACGCCCCCATGGGCCACCTTCCTTTGCCTTTCTCCTTCATTCGACTCAGGCGACTGTCGGTTTCTCTTAGTCTGTAATTGTAGAGAGCATCCGTTTCAACATCTCGCTTCTTCATCCTGAAGGCTCCTTCACCTCGCCTGGAAGAATTTAAAGATCAACTCTTTTTGTTAAGAATAATGAAATAAAGGGTCTTCATTATTGGAGTTCTTGTCATTGGCTACTTCCCGGCCACTCCAAAGCATTTGGCGCCCATACCTAACTGCCGTGAACTGAGTGGCTTGCTGAGCCATTTCAGAGGGCAGGTAAGCATCAACTTGACAGTTGTGGGCCCTTGATCACGTGTAAATCCGACTGACCATGGATGGTAGATTTCCCTCCCGAAGCACAAGGGTGAACTTGATGGGTTTTAAACAACAATCCAGTAGTTTCATGGTCACCATTACCGAGACTAACTTCTAATTGCAGATTTGTTCCAATATTTTAAATTTAAATTCCCTAGCTGTGGTGGGATTCTAACTTATGTTTTCACGTCAATACACCAGGCCTCTGGATACGAGTCCAATAATTTAGTCACCCCACCACTGTACCCATTGATGCCATCGTAAGGCTCAGTAGGCTTGCCCTGAAGTGTATGTCTAAGCAATCACGACCTTTAACCAAGCATTACCTTCGAGCAGATTAGAAGGTCTGGGAACCATCTTGTCCCTCACCTTTCACAAGTACAGCATTCGCACAGCTCATTGTTTTCACCAAAAAAACTGTCACCATAGTAACAGGTGATTTCATCTCCAGGCTCAATATCTCGAAGTACTTTGACACACGCTCGGTCACCCTCAGTTGGAACAAACTGTGTAAGGAAAATAACAGGAGACCAGTTGTGCTATGATACCCTGCGTAACTATAGACCACAGCATCATGCCTGCAATCCTCTACCTGCAAGTTTCTATGCATAGCAATGTCTCTGGAATTCCCTAATCTCCGCACTTCTCTCTCTTCATTTTAGATGCTCCTTAAAACTACCTCTGACTGAGCTTTTGATCACCAGTTCTAATATCTCCTGATGTGGCTTGGTGTTAAATTTTGCTTGCTAACACTCCTGTGAATTGCCTCGGGATGCTCCAGTAAAGTTGTTATATAAATGCAAGTCGTTGCTATTGTGAGGAAGTACAAAAGATCAAGCTATTTTCCTACAATGAAGGAAGGGGTTCACAGACACCGATTAGGACGACACCCATTTTCTGTTCCTAATCCTTCCAAAGACAGCAATATGGTAAATGACCAAGTACTTGATTTTGGTGCTAATGGGTAAGTAACCAGGAGAAATCTTTGAACTGAGAAGGCAGGGAGGCTATGATTTAACAACAAACCTATTCCTCTGATAATGAACCAATCTTCTAGTTCTGCACCAAGATATCAGTCTAGATTATGCAATTGATTCTATTGTAGGGTTGAAGTTGAAATCTGTTAGTTCATAATCTAGCTGGTACATAACAACTTCATGACAGGAAAAGCAGAAGACAGTGAAATGTAAAGTCATATAAATCTGGGATTAGTTTTTTTGTGTGGTGCTAAGGAGAAGGCCCAGATTCAACAGCTGTTACTTCATTACAAAACCATTTGAAATAATGTGATAAAGGTCACTCTCTTACCTTACAGTTTGGTCTGCAGTCTTCAGGACACGGAGAGAAAAGAGGAATACCATTATTACAATTAACTTTATTCAATCATGCACCTTGCTTAAAAACACAAATATTTTGAGTTATAGCTGTTTAGGAGGATTTGGACTTGCGTGGTACTGTAGCACAGTGGTAAGGTTACTGGACCAGTGATCCAGTGATATATATCTGAATCTCACTATAGCAGCTGTGAGATTTAAATTCAGGTAATTAAATAAATTTGGAATTAAAGCTCACCTCAGTAACGGTAACCATGAAACAACAAGATTGTTGTAAAAATCTATCTGGTCCACTAATCTTTGCAGGAAAGAAAATTCTATTGTAGGGTTGAAGTTGAAATCTGTTAGTTCATAATCTAGCTGGTACATAACAACTTCATGCTGTTCTTACCCAGTGTGGCCTGTATGTGACTCCAGACTCACCAATGGAATTGATTCTTAACAATGCCCTCATTTCAGGGGCAATTAATGCTGGCATTGCCAGCAACGTCCACATTCCGTGAATGAACAAAAAGATACATTTATATTGGCCTTCGTACGTATATCTACACGCGCACACACATACACACAAGCTAATATCCATTTAGAATCATAACAGCAAAAGAACTATTTTAATTCAGCAAAGATTGATTTAAAAGTGTTGACTACAAAATCTGCTGCTAGTTCAAAGGACTTTGCTGTAATAATGTATGAACAGCGTAAGATAGATGAATTCCCAAGGATGGCTGATATCTGTTTCAGAGAGTTGAGCCTGGAGATGAAATCACTTGTTACTATGGAGGAGATCAAAAGTGAACTGAAGTTCATGAAAAGGGAATCAATAGCTTTTGAGGGGTAGCAGTGGATTGGGAGCATGCAAATATGAAGGAAAGAAAACTTGCATTTATATAGCGTCTTTCACAGCCCCGAGTGGATCCAAAGCACTTTATGATCAATGAAGTGTTCTTAAAGTGCAATCAATGCAGGAAATGTAGCAGCTAATCTGCATACACCTAACTCTCACAAACAATTACTGCAATGACCAACCTGTTTTTCAATTGTAGGTTGAAGGATAAATATCTGTTTCTCTGAGATATTCTCTACTTAATAATTATGTAATATAATTCCCATTACATAAAATTAGGTGAAATCAAATCCAGATCCGAAAAATGTGCTAACCAAACTTATAATTCTAAATTTAAAGCAATTTTTAGCACATTGACAGGACTTGTGCTTTTCTTGGTATTTTCTAGAAGCACATTACATTAACATTATAGTTACATCCTAGGCACCTGTATCACAGGTTGCAGTTCTAATCA
>JAUZTB010000080.1:4790985-4801730 GCA_034780895.1 Rhynchobatus australiae
AGACACAGGAGCCCACCTTACCTTAGGAACAGCAGCTTGGAATCTTATATTTTTCACAGTTTGTGGTGCTGTACTTATCATAGAAGTAACCACCACTAAAACATCTGGCTGACCAGGAGGAGGATCCTTTGCAAAGTGAAAAAGAACTCGAAAACTATTTTTATCATACACCGTGACTGGCAGGATGCTACCTGCATGGTGGACAAAGAAAACAATTCAATTGAAATGCATTAATGGTTTCATGCTGTAACACCACTGCCATGTAATATCCACTCATGCTGCATCATACACCGTATAACAACCACCCATCCTGTCTTATATCAACTCTACACAAAGGTATCCCAGACTTCCAGTAGGCCAAAACAAAAACACAAGAAGGACTCCGTAAAGCAAGTTTCTGAGTTAGTTTGCTTCCATCAAATGGTAAACCACAGCTCATTTGGATTTTCATGCCTGTGCCATCTCTGAAAAGTTAGCTGATGTTAGCCCACTCTTTCTCATAACCCCTGAAAAATTTTCCCTTTCAAAAATATTTATTTTCAATTCCTCTTTGAAAATTACTGAACCTGTTTCCATTGTTCTTTCAAGCAGTGGATTCCAGATTATAACTTGCTATGTCAATGCAGTTACCCTTAAACTGCAGTTTCCCTTTTGTCAATTACCTTGAACCTGTGTCCCACAGTTACCCACTAGCAGAAATACTTCCTCATTACTTTCTTTCATTTCTCTGAACATTTTTATTAAATACAGCCTTAAACTTTTCTGTTCAGGAGAACAATCCAAGCTTCACTAAATCTTTCCATATAAAAGGAGTCACTGGGTACAGATTTGTGCAAATTATTTCTTTACTCACTTGGTTTAATTGATTCTAGAGGTACCAAAACATTAGTTAGTGAGATTTCCTGCTGAGACAGTGATGAGGATTTGAGTCCTCCTTGTGCACTGGGCTGAGTCCCAGGTTGTCCCATGCTTGATGCACCAGCAGAAGCTGGAGAAATTGAAGAACCATACGCAAATGCCAGTGGCTGGTCAGGTTGAGGGACAAGGCCTGTAGGAGGGATCGGTTTTGTTAAGATGGGTGAGACACTCTTGGTTGAAGCAGGTAAGAGTGGCGTTGTGCCCAAGGCAGTTGCTGAGTTAGTGCCTGCTTTGTTCTGGAGATCTCGAAGAGTTTGTCTTTGTTGTGGAGCAGACCTATGAATAAAACATTCCAAGGAATATATTACAGATGGAGATTGTCACCACACCCTTATCCCAGGCCAAACAAAGTTTCATTGGCATTTGACAAGGCCAGAAGCAGGACATGATAACTTTGCTCTATTATTAGATAAAATCTCAAGATATTTTTGCATCTCAAGATATCATATTGTGTATAAACACACCCAAGCATTGCGGCTTGAGTTGCCACCAGTTGGGAGGAATCTAAATGGTACTGTTCCCCAAAACAAACACTGACCCAGTTTTGCTGACACCCCTTGAATCATACCATTTAACCTGTTGAGATTCTGGAGGCAAAGACTGCTGAAGGAGGGTTTTCCCCAACATGTCCAAGTCATCTAAGGCTTTACTTCCAGCGCTGGCAGGCATGCGGGCAGAGGTGGGGTTTTGGTGGCTGGCAGTCACAGCAGCAGGCTTCAGCAACTCAGAAGACATTGTGCTGGCTTCTAGAGATGTTACAGGGCCACTCAACTCATCAGGCTCGGAGGACTGGAGAGGATAAAAAGAAGAGTTGTTCTTACATGGAAGAGAGGCAGGCTAACTGTACATGTATAGAAGACCTGTAGAGGAATTTACCAACCAGTTTTGAGAGGCTGGAACCTAAAGACTGAGTCTTCTTTTCTACAGAAAAGATCCTAAGGAGCACATAATTAGGTCTTGAAAATGATGAAGTGATTTAATGGGATAGATATAATAAAATTGTCTACAATTTTGTGGAGGAGTCTAAAACTAAATATGACAGTCACTAATGAGCCCATTAATGGATAAGATTCTCAGGAGAAGTTTATTTACCAATTTATTGAAAACATGGTTCTTGCTCTTACATGACGGCAAATGGTATTAATGGGGAGATGATAAGTATGAAGCAGTAAAGTTATGCTAATAGGCGGGGTGAATTACAGTGGGAGGTGGTTCACTTAGAGCCTTAGCTGTAAATTCTATGTACTTTACTGTAAAGCCTACTGCTTCATCAGCGTGACAAAATAAAACATACTGTTAATTAATATCTACATCAACAAAATTCATAGCCTTTTCCCCCCCAAAATTTACAATTTGTAAATGTGGTGACTCTTTTGTTTTAAACTTTTTTGGTGAACTTTGCACACGCTGGAAGCTGGGAAATGGAAGATTTTAATTTTAGGAAGTTTGGTATGAGGCATGTGGATTAATTACGGTGGTTACAGAGAGCTTTTTGTTCTTAGTTGTTCTCAACAAGATGGCTCAACCGTTAACCTCCAAAAGCAGACTGAAGCGAGTAAACAGCTACACACTGCACATCCAGCTGTCCTGTGATCCGAGATCAGTTAACACTGCAAAGTGCACAAATAGACGCAGCTGGGCTGGGTTGAGACTGTCCAGAAACACGCAGGAGGCACCAGATAAAGGCCTTAGCGTTATTTATCACATGAATAATGCAAAATGATTATAGAACTAGTGGTAGAGATGGACACACCCAGAGTAAAACATTTCACTAGAGGAGGCATAACATTCAGTAGCCACAGCAATTTAAGCACAAAAGCTTTAAAGCATTAAAATAAAGTTCTCAAAAATGTTTTTGCATCTAAAATTTAAGATGGTGAACTATGATTTGGCAATTGAAACCATGGTTTACAGAGTAAACATTTGAGTGATCATAACAGACACAAAGATTGGGAGACTTGTATTTCTATAGCACACATCATGTCACTTTCAAGACAATTAAGGTGCTTTCCAGGAAATAAGTACTATTGAAGTTTGTACCTGCTGGAACATAGGAGAAAAATAAATAAGCTCCCATGAAGCTGATTACGAATGTGATAATTAATCCCAAGTAATCACTGTTGTTAAATAGTGGCCAGGATAATGGTGATAACCTTGTCTTTTTTATGTAAACAGTACCATGTGACCTATTAATCTTTCACTTCTGCTTGAAAAATACAATACTTCCTTAGTACTGCACTTGAGATTAAGGTTCAATTTTTGTGTTTTAGTCCCTAGAATCAGACTTAGAGCCACAACCTGTGATTTAGGGCTGAGAGTGCTATCGATTGAGCCACAGTTGGCAAATTTTTATTGTCTCCATTATTACTTTTTTTTACTGAAAAACAGCAACTCAGAAGAATTTTTTTTTAAATGCTCTGAAAATTAATTTTACATGTGCGGAATTTGAGGAAGGGGAAACAAGAGAGAAACCCAGACCTTTGCTGCAAACAATTTATATCTAAATGTCTGATTTACGTGCTTTGCTCTTAGTTAAAAGCTATCCAATTCAGTGAACAAAAATTATTCAAAGCTTCATTCTGGAATATCAATGTTTCCATCTTAGAAAACTCAACATAGTCTTCCTTTAAAAATCAGTGGAAACCTGATTGCATATTAGACGTTCTGTTTCAATACTAAATGAAGAACAATAAAAAGTGATCCATCCTTTACATTTACTTACCTGAAATGTATTCCAATTGCTTGACTCAAGAGCCTGCGATGAAGATATTGTATTAGGTACTAGGTCGTTCAGTCCTACAGATGAAGGAGCAGAAATTGTAACAGATGACTTTTTTTTAAAAAAACACAATAGGGCATTTTTGAACATAAATGTTGTCAGCTGATTAAATATTTACATTTAACTCACAATTGCAACATGATCCTGCCTTCTGACATATTAATTAATGGTAAAATATTGTTGTAAATTACCATCTTGTTCATTTTCTATAATCTAGCTAATCCATTCTGATCAAATGATTTCAAAACATGTATCAAATTAAACAACTTGCATCTAAAAATGCCTACTGGTCTTCAGAACATATTGCTTAATTGGATACCTGACCAGGATTTGCTTTGCTTCACAGTGCACATCTTTTATCCAGTCTCCAGAGGAGACCGTAAAGACAGAGCAGGACAGTGGGTTGGATCTACCAAAGGGCCGCAAAACACATGACAGGTTGAAGAATCTCCTGTGCTGTAAACCTTTTATTTCAATGAGATCAGGATTCTTTTGTGAAAGCTTTTTAACTAGTTCCCAATCTCAGAAAACTATAAATGCTTGGTATCTTTAGCCTTCAACCATTTTTCATCAATTGGTCCATTCATTGATTTGAAATCAGTCAACAAAGCACTCATAATTTAGGCTTTAGAGTTTGAATAGACATCATTGTAATTCAAAGCCATGACTTTATTAATGAGAGTCAAGCATTTAACGATTATACTCAAATATCCAACTGCTTGAATTAGAGCCCAATGAAACTTAAATAGAGCAGTGGCTGCTATCTTGAGCACTGATATGATGTCTTGGGCTATAAGTCATCTCAATTAATTTACTGGATGTGGGCATCATCAACAAGGCCAATTATTATTTGTCCTCGAGAAGGTAGTGGTGAGTAACCTTACTGAACTGTGGCAGTGTGAGTGATTAAGATACTGTTGGATAAGGAGTCAGTAATCCAGGAATTAAATCCAGTGTTAGACAAATTAGGCAATAACACACGACTCAGAGAGGAATTTCATGTGACAGTGTTCATGCATTTGGTGCTCTTGCCTTGGTTATCAAAACGTTCAAATATGGGATCTTCCCAAGTTTGTTACAAAGCATCTAATAGATGACACATCTAAAATCACAGCAGGTCATTGGAGGAGGAAGTGAATGTCTAGGCTGGAGGACTGTGTAATGGTCAAATAGGTTTTGTTCTGGATTGTCTTGAGGACTAGTGTTATTGGAGATTCATTGGAAGTCAGACCAGAGTAGGACTTGTACAGTTAATGGTAGTGCCCTGGGGAGCTTGTTGGAAGAGGGACCTGTACTCCCAGGTACATAGTTCACTGAAAGAGGCATCACAGGTCGACAGGGTGGTGAAGAAGGCATATGGCACACAAGCCTTCATTAGTCAGGGCACTGAGTATAAGAGTTGGGATGTTATGTTGCAGTTGTGCAAGACATTGGTGAGGCTGCACTTGAAGCATTGTGTAGTTTTGGTCACCTGTTATAAGAAAGATATCATTAAGCTGGCAAGAATGCAAAGAAGATTTTGTGAGAATCTTGCCAGGACTCGAGGGCCTGATTTATAGAGAGGTTGGGCAGGCTAGGAGTTTATTCCTTGGAATGTAGGAGACTAAGAGGGGTGACCATATGGAGGTGTATAAAATCATGAGGGGCATAGAGACGGTGAATGCACAGTCTTTTTTCCAGGGCTGGAGAATCAAGAACTAAAGGACATAAGTTTAAGGTGAGAGGGGAATGATTTATTAGAAACTGAGGGGCAACTTTATCCATGTACAGGGTGGTCAGTATATGGAACGAACTGCCAGAGGAAGTGGTTGAGGCAGGTACAATAACAACATTTAAAATAAATTGGGACAGGTACATGGATATAAAAGGTTTAGAGGGACTAGCTTAGGTGGGAACCTTGGTCACCCAGATGAGTTGAGCTGAAGGGCCTGTTTCCGTGCTGTATTACTCTATGACTACTTATCCAGGTAATTAAAGAGTATCCCATCGCACTCCTGACTAGTGTCTGGTGGACGGTGGAAAAGCTCTGGAAGTCTGGAGGCAAAACAATTACCACAGAATACCGAGCTCCTGACCTGCTCTTGTAGCCAAAGTGTGTGTGTGGTTGGACCAGTTAAGTCTATGTTAGTGGGAGTGATGAAAAAGTAGATGATGAGACCACTTAAAATTTGGCCAAATCTACATGCATAAATAAACAGGAACTATATAACAAAGTAAAATGTACATCAGAGAAATAACTGGTTTCCTAAAAGGAGACAGAAGGACTGTTGACTATTTAGTGCCCAGCCAGCTGGAGGCCAATGGCAGAACAGTTAAAAATCAGAGATGTTCAAGAGGCCTGAAATGGAAAGGACCAGAGATCTGGAAGTCCTGTACAGCCAAAGGAAGCAATGGAGGTAGAGATCAAAGAAAGGATCCCTAAAACAGTATATTGGTAAAGCAGCCAACATAATCAAAAGACCCCTCCAACCCAAGACATTCTCTCTTCTCCCCCTTCCCATTGGGCAGAAGATGCAAAAGCCCGAAAGCGTGTATCACCAGGCTCAAGGACAGCTTTTATTCTGCTGTTGCAAGACTATTGATAAGACCTCACAATTGACCTCATTATGACCTTGCACCTGAGTGCAGTGCAGGCAGACAATTTCTCTGTAACTGTAACACTTTATTCTGCACTGTGAGTGCTCTTTCCTTATACTACCTCAATGTACTGATGTGATGAAATGATCTGCATGGATGGTATGCAAAACAAAGTTTTTCCAGTGTACCTCGGTACAGGTGACAATAATAAACCAATTTATTTAGAATCTGGCAATATGAACTGATTATGTGTGTTAAATTCAGATGGGACTGGGTTGCGCTGTGCTCAGTTCACTACTTTATCAAGGTCAAGGGGATTTGCTTAACAAAAACAAAAAATGCTGCAAATACTCAGCAGCTCACACAGCGCATGACGTGGGGTCTTTGATCCGCCAATTTTCATCAGTTCTTCTTTCCGTGGCTGACCCCTGACCTGAGCGTTTCTCATGTTTTTGATTTCAGATGTTCAGCATCTGCAGTCGTTTTTGATTTAAACTTGCTTACTATTACAACTTGTGCTCCATTTTTGATCAATATTTGGTGATTCATCTTCAAATGGATTAACACTGTGTTTGAGATGGTTATATTTATGGCAACGGTCTGGGGGGTGGGGGGAAGAGCGTGGGTTGGGGGGAAAATATCAGATTGTGTTTTACTTTTATATCTGAGCAAATCGTTAACAAAAATAAGACTCCTGGACTGGCAGGCATCCATGTCAGTAAGTGAGAATTTAGGTCAGCATTTAAGATTTATGTCAGAAGATGAAAGACTGGCAGAGAGTATTGGGATGTTCCAGACAATATATCCCCAGATGAGCCAAATAATAAAAATTCATGCAGCTAAGTGGGCTACTACATGATTGATCTCTGCAGTTTGAGAAAAGCATTGAGGAAAATGTTCTTACCTAATGACATTAATTCATCATCCAGCAATGATACAGAGCTGCTGACATCCTGTGATAGTTCAGTGTTCCAATTTTGATTGGCAGGGGCAGCAGGGTAAGAAGGAGCACTTGATCCTGTGTCCAACCCACACAGGTCTAGCAGAGCAGATCTGCTGGCTGAAAATAATTTAAAAGAGACACCATATTAATATTCTCAGATCCACGTCTTAGTAAACTGATAACTCTAAATAGGCTACATTAATTTTGAATTTATTCAAGTAAGAAAAATTATTTTCTCCTCATGTTGATAAGCAGCTATTGATTTAGTGGCTTAAAGGCATTCAAATAATAAATAACCTCATTATGGAGGAGACAATTTCAGTGTTACACTTTCAGTAGGTGCCATATCTGCAAGGGAGACAGGGTCACCATGCTGTAGTTTGGAATAGATAATGCTGCACTTAATTTATAGTCAAGAGAATCACCAAACATTAATCCACACTATCACTTTCTGTAGCATTCAGAGATCTTGGTATTTACAGACATAAAACAGCACAGCAGAGGACAGGCCCTTTGTCCCAGCCTGGGAAAAAAAAAGATGCCAACCATCTACCCTATCCAAGCCTCTCGTCATTTCATAAACTTCTATCAGGTCTCCCCCTCAGCCTCCGCCGCTCCATACACTTGAATGGGTCTTGCATTTGTGCAGCTAGAAGGAAGCATGTTACAAAACTAAGCTCTCAGCTCAAGGACACAACCTGCTGCTCTCCATATGTACATTGTTAACCCAAGAATCAGTAATTATTGGAACTCGTCCTTTATGATCACATTGTTCTGCACACAGGATCAAATCCAACTGTGAAACACCAACAGCAAGAGGTCCATATCCTCCTTTGAACATCAAAGATTCCCATACAGAACAATCGTGGGTTTCATGGCATTTATGCCTAGGTTGCCGTTTTTGTGCTTGCTGCCTTTTATTTTTTTTTAAACAAAACTATTTACATATTAAACAATATTTACAACATGTCAAATGTAAGTGCAATTCTCCCTTTCCAGGATCCAATCCAGCCCCTGCTGTGGCCACTGGTCCTGGAAGGCCTCCAGTTGACATCACACGCTCTCTCTCCAAGGAGCGCTGGGCATAGACATCCTGATAGTGGGATGCATCAAAACATTGTAGGACCTCGATTACAAGGCGCCTCCTGTTTCCATTGCTGTGGGCGATTTATTTTCCCCTTCCTGCACAAGGAGGCCAATCTCTCTCTGGTATCTCATCCTAACTGAACTGTTTGACGTTGGGGCCTCGATAAGAGGAGAGCACAGCTTGAAGTCAGAGGGGTTGTGGTGCTGGACACAAGTGTCAATGTTTGCTCTCCATCTCAGAGTAGCACCATTGCTCGTGCTGCTGCCTCACAGCTCGCGGGACCCAGGTTCAATTCTGACCACGGATGGTGCGTGTGCTATTTGCACATTCCTGCCATGACAAGGTGCTTTTCCTCCAGGTGCTCTGGTTTCCAAAGAAGTGCTGGTAGGTTAACTGGCAGTGGTAAATTACCCCTTAGTAAGGTCAGTGGCAAAAGAAACGAAAGGGCAGCTGATAGCATTTGTGAGAGAGACTAAAGTGCAGGACGAAGGAGAGGGGGAATGGGACGGATGGGATGCTCAATAAATGATAAATCAAATAAAAAAACTGCAGATGCTGAACATCAGAAACCAAAAAGGAAAGGCTGGAAACACTCAGCAGGTCAGGCGGCATCCGCGGAAAGAGAGAAGGAGTCAATGTTTCACATCTGAGACCTTTCATCAGAATTGAGGAAGAGATAAAAAGGTGATTGAGATGATGGTTGGAGGGATGGATAGGACAAAGGGAATATCTGTGATAGGGTGAGAGTATAAGAGTTAATGGGACAGTTAGAGGGTGATTATGCTTCCTTTGAGTGTGATAATAGCAGGGATCTAGGGCATGCCCAAACTGCACTAGCGGAGAAAGAAGAACTGGGCCAAAATATCTGAGGGGTGACTTGCAGCAGAAATGGCCAGTTGTGGTACAGACAGAGAAAGCGAGTGCCTATTCCAATGACCCGGGCTCAATCCTGACCTCTGGAACATTCTGTGTCGAGTTTGCACATTCTCCCTATGGCTGCGTGGATTTCACCCGGATGCTCCACATCCCAAGGGTATGTAGGTTAGTGGGTTAATTGGCCGATGTAAGTTGCCCCTGGTGTGTAGATGAGGGGTAGAAGTGCAGGGGGTTTTGTCTGAAGTGCGAGTGCAGAGGGCATGTCACTGAACACTCTAACAAACCTCTACAGATGTACGGTCGAAGGTATCCTGACAGGTTGCATCATGGTCTGGGACGGCAATTTGAATGTGCAATAATGAAAGAAGCTGAACAGAGTAGTGGACTCTGCCCAAAACATCATGAGCACATCCCTTCCCACCACTGGTAATATCTACAAAAGGCACTGCCTCAAGAAGATAACATCTATGATCAAAGATCCCCACCATCCGGGCCGTGTCATCTTCTCACAGCTACTATCGGGCAGGAGGTACAGAAGCCTGAAGTCCCACACCACCAGGTTCAGGAACAGCTACTTCCCTTCGACCATTCAGCTCTTGAACCAACCGGCACAACCCTAATCACTACCTCAGTATAGCAACACTGTGACCACTTTGATCACTTTGCACAATGGGCTTTGTTTTAGTTTTGTTCTAATTGTGTTCTTCCTGTAAAACATTGTGTATAATTAATGTATAATTTATGTTTTTCTTGTGAAAGTTGTGTATCTGATGTTATGCGCCTGTGATGCTGCTGCAAGTTAGTTTTTCATTGCACCTGTGCATATTTGTACTTGTGCAAATGGCAATTAACTCAACCTTGACTTTTTGACTCTGAATCTGAAAACTCTTTCAACCAACTGACACAGACTCAGCAGCTCATTCCCTGCTGTATTCTGTTATGACTGCTGAGCTTTGGTCACTGAGGACAGATACTGGGGAACCGAGGTGACAATAATTTTCTTATGTTGAATCTCCGGAGTTCTCTGCCCCCAGAGACTTGTGGAGACTAGATCATTAGAACTATTCAAAGTGGAGGTAGATAGTTTTTGTTTGAGAGATCAGCGAGCTTCAGGCTATGGGTAGAAGTTGAGACCTGGGGTATATCAGCATGGGGTAGATCAGCCATGATCATATGGAATAGTGGAGTAGATCTGACAGGCCAGGTGGCCTATTCCTGCTCCTATTTGCCTTTGTTCTTGTTCTCTGTAGCAATATATGGGTGCAGCGTGGTGCACAGTTCCAGAGGCAGGCAACATAGTGGTTAAAAGTCTGAATTTATATTCAGAGAGACAGACTGTTGAAATGGAGATGTAAAATAATCCCAGCACAACTACGAAAGGATTTAAATTCAAGTAATTCTTTTTTTATTATACATTTTCAGGATCAGGAATCACTGGCAGGCCCAATATTTATTGATATTGGTTTATTATTTTCACAGTAGTGCAGCGGTTAGCGTAACGCTATTACAGCGCCAGCGACCCGGGTTCAATTCCAGCCGCTGTCTGTAAGGAGTTTGTACGTTCT
>JAUZTB010000080.1:5814293-5829787 GCA_034780895.1 Rhynchobatus australiae
TGCATTTGCCTTCCTTACTAGTGACTCAACCTGCAAGTTAACTTTTAGGGAATCCTGCATGAGGATTCCCAAGTCCCTTTGCACCTCCAATTTCAGAAATTTCTCCGTTTAGAAAGCAGTCTACACCTTTATTCCTTCTACCAAAGTGCATTGCCATATACTACCCTATACTGTATTCATCTGCCACTTCGTTGCCTATTCTCCCAACCTGTCCAAGTCCTTCTACACACTTCCTGCTTCAACACTACCCGCCCCTCCACCTATATTTGTATCATCTGCAAACTTGGCCTCAAAGCCATCAATTCTGTCATCCGGATCATTAACATATAACATGGAAAGTAGCAGACCCAACGAACATCACCAGTCAACCAGCAGCCAACCAGAAAAGGGCCTCTTTATTCCCCCTCTGCCTTCTGCCAGTCAACCAATCTTCTATCCTGTAATGTCATGGACTCTTATCCTGTTTAAGGGCCTAATGTGTGGCACCTTGTCAAAGGCCTTTTGAAAATCCAAGTAAACAACATCCACTGACTCTCCTTAAGGAAACCATGCTGACTTCAGGCTATTTTATCATGTGCTTCCAAGTACCCCAAAAGTTCATCCTTAATAGTGGCCTCTAAAATCTTACCAACCATTGAAGTCAGGCTAACTGGCCTATAATTCCTTGTCTTTTGCCTCCCTCCCTTCTTAAAGAGTGGTGATACCCAAATGAAAACCTAATCAAGGCGGCACCTAGAGTCCTCTTCACAACTGAGGGTGGCTGGTCTATAAATCAGACCTTTCCTTCTCAGGAATTATTCATTCTGTTCTATTCACAATACTCACATATCTCCTGAAGTCATATCTGTCAACATCCACTAACAACCAGAATTCAGTTTAATCAGGTTCTATGACATTGATTCCAGATGAAATCACTTCTGGAACTATAATATCCTGTGACATAGCTTGAACAATGCTACAAGAATTCTGTGGATAACCAGAGATGGCTCCAAAGTTTGGGTGATCAGTTTTGTGGTTTCCACACAGTGCTTTCAGAATGGCTGCCCATGAATTTCTCCAGTAAAAGTTCACTTGATATTCAATCTCAACAATATTAGTAGAGATTAATATTGATAAGAAAATTAACCAGAGCAACCATAGAAATACTTCAGCCACAAAAGCATGTTAGAGGCAAGGTGTTCCGCTGTGAATGACTCAACTCCCACTTCCAAGGTACAGAACTCTGAGAAAACCCTTCACTTAACCTAGATAAGTGCATCTCCCTAAAGGAAGCTTGACATCATTCAAGAGGCAGGTACTTGACTAGCACATGGTGCATTTTATCTTCAAAATGGGCTGCTACAAATCATTCCAGCTTGCCCCAACAGCACCTGATCCTCGCACCACCTAGAACAAGGACAATCAGTGCACAAAAATGCTCCAACTGACATAGAACTATCACTTCCTTCACTGGGTCAAAATCGTGCAACTCCATTTACAGGATTCCTTCAAGGGAGTGTTATGGCTCAAAAAGCACTAACACATTATCAAAGGATGGTAGTAGGGCAATAAATGCTGGCTTTGTCAGTGACACTTTTCTCATGTGGAAAGGTGGAATCCTTGAACAATGGACAGAGTCTGTAACCCCACTTTAACTTGAAATAGGTATCACCATGTGGAGCAACAGTTAAATCAACTGAGGAAAGCGCTTTTTAGAAACGTGCTGTGAGGTTTAAGGGAAGCCAAGATTTCCCTTGCATTTCACTATTGAAGCAAGAGAAAAGATCAACTGTACCTGTCTTGGGTCCAGAACATCGATGCAATCATAAGGAAGGCACACCAGGGACTAACTTTGAGGTGATTAAGGAGATTCAGCTTGTCACCGAACACTCTAATAAGCTTCTGCAGATGTACTGTTGAAAATATCCTGATTGGTTGCATCATGGTCTGGTACAGCAATTCGAATGAGCAGATATTGCAAGAAGCTGCAGATAGCAGCAGACTCAGCCCAATACATCATGGGCACAACCCTTCCAACCATCAGTGGGATCTACAAGAGGCACTGCCTCAAGGATGCAACATCCAAAGATCCCCACCATTAAAGCCATGCCATCTTCTTGCAGCCACTATCAGGTAGGAGGTCCAGAAGCAAGAATTTGCTCACCACCAGGTTCAAGAACAGCTACTTCCCTTCAACCATTTGGTTCTTGAACCAACCAGCACAACCTTAATCACTAAAGTTGAGCACATTATCATCATTTTGCACCAAAATGGACTTGGTTTTGAATTTTTGTTCTAATTGTGTCCTTTCTTGTAAGAATTGTGTACAATTTGTTTTTCTCACGATTGCTGTTTATCTGATGCTATGTACCTGTGATGCTGTTGCAAGTAAGTTCTTCATTGTACCTGTGCATACACGTACTTGTGCGTATGATACTAAACTACTTTGCCTTTGTAAAAGTTCAAGGCCCACCTTGGCCATCACTGATCACAGAATGTTATGGGTCAGTGGGATAATGGTTCAATTATCAGACTTGCATTATTTGGTCAGAGAATCCAAGCTAAATTCAAGATAGGACATTTTTCATGATGTTATTTCAATACGATTTTTGACCTAATCCACATAGTGAATGCCCAATTTTGCATAATCCAAAGGACAAATGATAAAAGCCCACTGATCAGCTCAGTTCATAAATTCCTTTTGCCTTGGAGCTTGAATGAGAGAACCCAAGGTCTGCACCACGAAGGCTGACATTCTAATGAAGCAACCTCTCAGCTGATCTATAATTGAGAAGTAACCAAGGCACTATTTAAAAAGCATGTCAGCGTGACATTTGCACCATCATCCATCCAAGGGACAGCTGCACACTCTCCATGCTGCTGTGGGATTGAAAGTGCATTAATGAACAACAGCAAGCAAATGAGTAATAGGTTTGATGCATTTGGTGCAAATTTGCAAAGATTTTGCATGACTTTCTGTTTATAGAGTAGAATAAGAGGCCAGCCAGGAAAACATTGAAATAGCAGACAGAACAAGTATGGATGAGGGTTTCAGCAAAACATGATATAAAGGGATGAAACTGGTTAATTTAACACATGAAAATGATATGAATAGGACCTCAAAGGTTGCAGACTGTTGAGTTTAGTTGCCAAATACAAACCCAGATTTGAAATGGTTAAAAATTATGCAACACTACCATCTCTGAAATGGTTAGTCAAAATGGTTCCAAATTAGAGACATATGAGCTTTTCAACAAAATGATACAAAGAAATACAAATAATAGTTATGCAGTTACAAATTCCACATTACATCAAAATTCAAAATTTTTTTTTGTAATGTTGAAATTAGCAAATTAAGTGGGGACCCATGTCAGTGAGGTAGTCATTTTAGTTTAGGGTGCCATTAACTGAACAACTCAACTTCCAAACTTTGGGAACAAGTGTGGTATTTGCATGTCCTCAGATCAATGAAACTTCCAGTCAGCAGATGCCCTCTCATAAAGCCATCAATGCAATTGCCTGCTCATTTCTCAGAAGCTAGTGTCACTAATGGTGCCCATGACATGGACACAATGGCACACAAGAGCACTTCAAAGACCCCACTCTTTCCTATAGGATGCAGCAGGCCTTTGTGCAGCAAGTCTTTAGGGCTGGAAATATAGAAGACATGTCAGATTAGGAATGAACAGGAAACATCACAAGCTCAATATTGCTTTTAAGCACATTTGGATGTATCATTTCCTTTCAGATGGAAGAATTTAACAATCCACAGAATATCAAAAAGAAATTTCTGTGAAACAAGTGAATGCCAAACCAACCACTGCTGTGACAAATTAAATACTGCAGTATAGTGACTTCTTACTATCCAATGGCAGAAAATGCACCTGCAAGCCAAGGCCCACTGATCAGCTAGGTTGAGCCTGGTGCTGGATCAAGAACCCTAGCGTCATTACAAGACTCACATTCAAAAGACATTATTCATTTGGCGCTAAATATGGCTTTGGCATTCAGTGTTCTCCCCTCCAAACATTAAGGCAGCAACAGTGTCCATTTAGAATGAATCCATAATGTTTTATGATAGTCTTCAAGTCCATTACAAGTCCTTCATCATCTCATGATGGCTGGTAGCTTTAACAGCAGGAGCTCTGGTTCTCCAGTCTTCATTGAGGGGTTCCACTGGGACTGAATGATATCAAATCCTGGAGGGCTGCTTGAAATGGAAGCACCGGGTGGTCTTCTCTAATTGTCTCAAAAGGGCTCATGTAATTTCCTTCATTCTGCTTAAAAAAATACAAGAGTTGTTAAACTTGAACATGTCCTTTCCAGCACCCAAAACAAAGCTAGACCCTAAAATCAAAATTTAAAATAAATTCATCTGAAAGAGTTAAAAAGCCAGTCATTTGCAGTGAAAATCATCATGCACATAGAGTACAAGATCTTCTCAGAAAAGTCAGTGGAATGAATACAAGGACTGAGTCATGCCTTCAAGAGCAAGCTCTAATCTTCCCCTCAGAACAGTGGTAACATGCTAATCATATTCCAGTTATAAAGCAATTGAGCAATACCAGGTATAAAATATTCATTTAAAACTGCCTCAGTAACCCAAGGCTAGGGCGGAGAAAACAGATCATAAATCCCTGGTTTGCACATCTGATTACTTAACCACTTCCATTTCATATTTAATAGAGAATCCCAATACTGCAGCCTATAAGGTTTCCGTAACAAAAATATTTAAGTAGCTTACTTCATCTGCATTCTCATGACTGTAAATACCAGGAAGTGTTTGAGGTACTCCATACAGGCAAATGGATGGCAGGCTGGTGCAGAAGATAGGGAGGTCACTTAAGTTACATCCAAGAGTTTACAAAGCATGTTCAGGGCAGGTACTGGAAATAGGGGCAGCACTGGGTCTTTGTTCCTTCTGAGACCATTCTGCCATTCAATTACATGATGGCTGATTTGTATATCATCTCCTCACCTTGGCTTCATAACACTGAATATCAGTCTAACAACTATGTACTGTACTTCATTTAATCATACATTAAAAAGAAACAAATAGCTCAAAATGAACATATTGGATACATATAGCTGAAAATCAAGACACCTGCTGAATACCTGGAATCTAGGCAGAGTCAAATTCATGTAAAGTTAATAATTACCGCAGTTATTTCCTTACCATGCTATGGACAGCATTTCCTTCAGTCAACGAATCACCCACAGAATTTGAACAAGGAGTTTTAAGTCTGGTTGCAACATAATTGGGGGTCAGCAGACCTGGGGGAGGAACCCAATGCAAATAAAAGCAATTTAATCAAAAAAGATAAAACACAATGCTGCAATCTCTGGCAACTGGATAACTTGTCAGATAACCAAAATAGTTTTAATCCACATTGGACGAACAATACTTTTTAAAGAATGATACTTGGTTTCTGCCTGTTATATTGAGCACCACCTGGTGGCTTGTCAAAGCACAACTCAGATGTATAACCACTATATTTCAAAATTATATAAAGGGAGGTGAGATTAAGAACAATATCCCGTTGGTTATTTGGCCGCTTCCCTTGCCACAAAGCACTTCAGGTTAAAATGAAGTTCCCTAAAGTCCAGGCAACAGCCAGTTAAGATGCCCTATGAAGTAAAATTCCAATAATCCAGCACCTGATTTGTTCAGACATCATGACATTTGGTATCTGGCTCACTCATTAATCTGGAGTATAAAACAGGGATTCCAGAGTGCAAGAGTGATTGTGGCCAGAGCCAGTGTCCAAAGTGCAGCTGGAGTTGGGATTCAGACTATGGGCTGGGTATGCAGCTGGAGTCAAGGTTGAGGTCCAGAACACCAGCAGTCTGGAATGTGGATAGGTTTGCAGCCAAAGGTGGGGTCTGCAGTGCATGTATAATTCCTGCCCTCTAAACTCTCTGGGTTCACCACAAAATTTGAAGTGAAATAATAGTTTGCGTCAATGGAAGTAACATACAAAAGTCTGCTAGTCCAACTCCATCAGAATATGGAGTTCCAGATTAGACTTTTGCTGTACGTACAATTGAATGCCAAGTTATCAACAAGCACGAGTGGCCACAGTGGAATGCTTTCACATGCTACCAGGACCCAGGTCGAAACCAATCTCAATCATTGACAATTCAAAAGAGCTCACCACTCACATTTAAAACAAAAATACCACAAAGCAGCAAGGTCTCAAAGACAACTTCAATTTATATTCTGAGCTTCATTGGGAATAGTTTTTGTGCCTTTATATGGAAATGTCTGGCCCACTATGGAGCCACCGGCATTTCAAACTGCTACCCAGTATTTTCAGTAGCACAGCTGCTGCTCACTTAAAAGAACTGGAGGGTTGGTCTGGCCAGAACTGATAGAAGGCAAAATGCTGCAACTGGACTTTTAAATTTAAACTGGAACAAAAATGTATCTGGACCATAATAGACAGAGTCTACTAAAGTCAATGGGATGATATCTTTTGTTAATAGCTACAGTTTAGTTTAATTGCCAACAACACCTTCTGCAGAATGAAAAAAGACACAAGAGTGAGCTTGTACAACAATACAGGCCAGGAGAGAAGAAAGAGCACCTACTAGTAAGTAGAACAGTATGATTGATTGAAATATATTAATGGTGTTAAGGCACGATTTCCACAATGGAATGTGTATGTGGCAACTTCTGGGTTGAACTGTACCAATGAAATACAGTTAGGCTCTCCCAGTCACAATCTGTGCCTGCCATCATGTTTTCTGTTTTTGATATGCATGCAAGGTCATCACTCCTTGTGCAAACCCTTTTTAAAGTACAGCTTAAATTATGCTATGCTGTTCTGGGGGTGGGCTCGTTTTTGTTGGCATTGGGAACAGCCAGACTTCAATTGCACTGCTCCCTGTTAGGGCCCAGCTGGAGTCTGGGAACCATACTGGGCAGTTGGCTCCCTGCCACACACCAACCCACCATTCCCCAATGATACCCATCACCCCGATCTTTCCTAGATGCAATCTACACTTATTTTCACACAGCTTGCAGTGCGTGATGTGTGCAAGGACCATTACATAGTACCTAACTTTGAGCAATGCTGCATGTTGCTATGGTAGGAATATGCAAAATAGTTACATCAATGCACCTTTGCTAATGGCAATGAATTTCTAAGCCCTAGTTTTCAGAAAAAACTCAACGGGAACAATATTTGGAGGCACTATTTAAAAAAATTCTTAACAGCTGCTCTTTGTTCAGAAATTTTGTTGAAATTAACTTGCCACTATTGGATCTGTTTTCTTAAACAGTGAGAAAAGGGAACCCTACTCCCAGATCAAGGTATTACCAGCACTAAAAATTGAATTTACCTGAATTATTGGTCAATGGAAAAACATCCTGTGTTATTAGCTGGGCACCATTTGAAGATCGCTCACTCACTGGACTTGCCATTTCCACACAATCATCCACTGAAGATTTCATTTCTTCTGGTAGCTCAATGCCATGTGCAGAGTTCTTTTGGGTACAACTGGCCTTGGCATCACTCTCATTATGAAATGGGGACTGCAGTGCTCCTGGCATGCTGTGAATACTTTCCCTGGGGCGGAGGTACTTTTCAAATTCCATCTAGGGGGACACAAGAGAGAAGACTTAAAACTTACTCCTGCAGACAATATAGACAGCCACAAAGAAATAAATACTAGTAGGAACAGACTTGACATGAAGGGTAGATAGTTTCAAGGGTACATAGTTTCATTATTGGGGCGGCACGGTAGCGTAGTGGTTAGCACAACGCTATCACAGCGCCAGCGACCTGGGTTCGATTCCCACCGCTGCCTGGAAGGAGTTTGTACGTTCTCCCGTGTCTGCGTGGGTTTCCTCCGGGTGCTGCGGTTTCCACCCACATTCCAAGGACGTATGGGTAGGTTAATTTGGGGTTTAAAATAGGCGGCGTGGACTCGTTGGGCTGGAAGGACCTATTACCACACTAAGATGTATAAAAATATATAAACCCTTCCTTCAACCCACCCCCAACTTACTCTTGGCCAAAAATTAAAGTGGGTCACTTCTGTTTTGTTCTATTTTCCCTTTGATGCACATCCCCATTTCTAGTAACTTGTGCAAAATCCTCTTATTCATTGACTGCTGCCAAATATTTGACTGACAGCATGATAAAGCCAGGTTTTGTCCTCACTGCACCAAAGGGCAGAATTTAATTATTTAGCTCAGAATCAATTTGGAAAAAAGATAGCTTTGATCTGTTTGTCTGTTTCTCACTGGCTCAGAAAAAGCTCACCCAATTAATTGGAGATACAATTACTCATGCAGTTTTATTCCACTTGAAAATAACACTTAAAATGAATTTGGAAATCATCATGCATTTCAGTTCAGTTTCATTTGGCCCATCAACCTAGCTCAGCAAGAATCAGGGGGACAAATGGCTGACCATTCAATGAACAGCTCTAAAATAATGAATTCTCTACTACAATGGATGTTTTATTTCAATGACTTAAAAGATTTCTACCTCAACAGCCAGGAAGAAAATGTTATATTTTGGTACAAAATTCTAATCAAGAAAGCTGGGCTGTTTTCAATTCTAAGTTGACTAGCCTGTCCCAGTCCTATTAAATTGCATAAAGTGATAGAGATGTTCACCCACTTTATGGGCATTATGGCCCATAATCAAAAAAGCTGGGCTGTTTTCAATTCTAAGTTGACTAGCCTGTCCCAGTCCTATTAAATTGCATAAAGTGATAGAGGTGTTCACCCACTTTATGGGCATTATGGCCAATAATCCATTGTACTGGTTTGGTAAGACTAAATATATCATAATGACATTAAATTTAATCTTACCTGTTCTCTACTCTCTCCAGAACAAGTACCTTGCTGTGGAGCACTAAATAGAAGAAATGCTCATTAGAAAAATCTCTCAAATGTTCAAGCACAAAACCACGTGCAAGGCAAGCAAATGGAAGTTTTCCTCAAACTAATTCCACATTCTAATTTCAATGTTTTCTAAAGCACAAGACATGAAACTATATCTCATTGCTTTGCAACTTGTCTTACAAGCACGTGTAGTGCTTCCAAAAAAAAAACAATAATTAACCAAAGTTAGAATTAGTACAACCATAGCAATCATATAGTCCTGTTCGCAACATTAAAAAAGATGCAATTTTCTTTAAACACAGGAAATGCTTACAACTTTGAGCATTAGGTTGACTTAGGAATCATTAGACCACATGTAACTGGGTTAAAGTGTTCTTTTGTTAGTGATTCCTGACTTGTCATACTTGACCTTGGTTCCAGACCTACATCATTACTTGGGAAAAGCTCCAAGTTATCTATTCACTTGAATGCACCAGGATGTTACATCTGATTCTGTGTTTAATTTCCTATATTCGCCCAGTTGTGTCCTTTGCAATGGATGGGCTGAGCTTAAGGACTCTCAAATCAATAGTTTTAAGAAAACCTACTAATCAGTACAAAGTACCACCACCTTGCATTTGAACATTTAACACCTTCGTGAAAAGAAAACTTAACTTAAAACTGACTATTAAAAATTGTGCATACCCAACCCAAACACATTCTGTTGCCTCCATTCAATTCTACAGAGGTTTCTGCATTTCCCATGTAACGATGGGAACCTTAAGTGAAGAGAATTAGCATTGGCCTGGGACTGCTGTCAGTAATGCAGGAAGAACACATTTTAACTGGGCAATTGTTACACCAAATGTTTTCCAACATGAATAGGAAATGAAAAAATAAAGTTAGAAAATTATGAAATCTGACCACTATTCCACCAAGTTGTACAACTGACAGGACCAAGAAAAGCATGCAGATGACATATGGCCTGGATTCATTCAATATTACTACAAAACAGAACAGAAATACACCAGCACTAATGTTATCTTCACTGTTTTTGAAATAAATTGAGCAACTAGAAGACTTACCCCTCTTCAACCATGGAGCTAATGAAGTTTGTCATTCCAGGTGATTCTATAATTGTCATTGTATTAAAGCTGTCAGAAGTCTGTTGGCTTGGATTGCCCGCCACATATGGTGCAGGAGAGGCAGGAATAGTTGAAGTACAGAAACTTGATCTGGTAGTACTGCATTGTTCTTTTGATCTTTGTCTTGATGCCCAGTCATTTGTACAACAAGTTTTGGGAGTCGCTGGATAAACATTAGTTAGAATTTCAAAGTTAATTGCAGTCATGTCAAATTTCATGCATCAAACTCTTATTCTAAATTTTGCTCCAAACACATTATTCAGCAGCTACTTCAAGAGCACGGCAATATCATTTATTGGCAAACAGGCTGTAGAATTACAAGATCTTGTTTTCAACATGACAGATTTAATTTGAATTGGATGGAATTTCCTTTTCTCACAGCACTTGGAATGCCTAAGGTAATACAATCAAATCCTTAGACATTGGTTTATGCTGGCAATTCCCAATCACAACATTTGAGTGACAGGGTTAGACAAGTCAGAACTAACATCAGGCATTGCAGTCTTGTTTTTTTTGCACAGAAATACAAGGTAAATAAATTTCCAGTTGATTTACTATACTCATTTGATGTCCACTGCAAAATTACAAAATTATATGTTAAGGCTCAACAAAAACAAGTAGATAAACAAAATTGCATATGAGTTGCAGACCAAGGCATAAATTGCAGATGCACAATTTACTAATTGTAATAATTTCCTAAAGTTTGTAAGCAAGATTCTTGGGTAGGAACAGCTGAAGTTACACACAATACTTTTGCAAATAGTAATATTATAACAACCCACATGTTTGATCTAATAACTATCTTTTTCTCTGTCTAATACATACCCTGAACAGGGTATTCTAGATGTCTCCCCCTCAGTTCCTGCGAGCCTTTGCCTTAAACCCGCCCTGGGGCAATGAAGCTCATAGCACCAATCCAGGGGAATGTTGGATGTGGATTACTTCAGGGTCTGCTACAGAAACAATCAAGTTGGAGCTGCTTAGTGAGAGGCCAAAGAGCCCACCCGAGGTTCAGATACCTAACACATTGTGGTAGAGACCTGCTTTGCTGAATCTGCAATATCCCAAGTCATGCACAGAGGAAAAGTTTGAGTCCTAGAGCTGTACAGCAGAAACAGACCCTTTGACCCGTGTTATGCCCATTCTTTTTGCCCATCACATTTACCCACGTTAAAATTGTATAATTTATGCCTTGCCCATACAAGTGTCTGTCTAAATGCTTCTTAAATGTAGTAAGCATATCTGATTCCACCACGTCCTCTGGCAGGACGTTTCAGATATCAACCACTCAAAAAAACTTTCCCCCAAGATTTTAAAACACAGTCCTCTCACTTTAAACCCAAAATTTTGTATACCCTGGGTTAAATTTGACTATCGACCCTCTATGTCTCTCATAATTTAAAAGTTGCATGAAGTCACTCCCCGGCTACCTTCACTCCAAGGCAAACAAGACAATCTCTCCCCGTAACTAAAATCCTCTGATCCAGGAAACAAACTGCAAATATCCTCTGCACACTCTCCTGCACAATTACATCCTTCCAATAACGTGGTGAGCAGTGCAGGTATTAAACAATCTTAAAAATGCAAACATATTGTAGATACATCAAGTGGGGTAGTTTAATGTAGATGGGACAAACATTTCAGCAATAAAAGCTGAATCTTACATCAAAAAATGGAAGAAATCCATTCAAAAATAAAGACCAAGGTAGGTTTGGGCATCATTTTTTCCGGACCCCAGAAGAGCAGCCATTCCACCCGATGAAGTTGTAGAACATCAGCAGCAAACAGGTTTGAAGAGAATTTGTCAAAGGCGTCAAGCAGTCTGGCACAAAATTCCTCTGTGCACCTTTGAGTCCCAAGTTCTCTACACAAGGGTATGTCTAATCTAGAAATATTTATGGTCACTTGCATTGATATGTGGGAATAAATCTTACCAGGAAAGCTTTTTGCAGGACTCTCCACTCTGAAGAATCCTGCATCAAACACAATGACATCACTTTGAGATTCTTTACTGCTGGAGTCTGCCGTTTCCTGTTTCATTCTGGCCTTCATAGCTGCCTTCACAGCTGCTAAACGGCTCGTTGGTGCTGCATTGACTTTCATTACTTCTACTGGTTTTGACCTGGTAACCTTTTTCTACATGAGAAACATTTAGTTAATAAACACAGACAAAACATCACTTGCTAAGTTCACACATCAATGACATTTACTGTTGGCAGTTGAAGTTACCATCTTCAGAAAATTTTACTGTTTTGAAACTGGTGTTACCCAATGAAGTTACCAATTAAAAAATACCGATTAATACAACTGTTATACTGTTCCCAAAGCCTAATACTCCCCATTACATGAGGGAAATGGGAGATAGCTGGCTGGTTGCCCAATTCCTTCAGCTCTGCTCTATCCATTGTAAAATGAATTGACAGAATTTTATTCCTTGATTGTTATAGTAATCTGGAATTTTACAACTGAATAGAAACAATTAAATGCTGGTCTTGTAGAAGTTTGGTCTTACAAGTTTCTACAAAAGACTTTAGTACTTTTTACAATTTAAGGGCTTCGGAATAATGATAAAGACATAAGTCATAGGCAGAAGGTACAATGCATTACAGGAACTTGCATTAAAATTAAAAGAAAATCAACTAAAAACATAAAAACACAAATAGACAATTAAAATGTTATACAGACCACAAATAATTTAAACAGAGACAAAAGAAATTCTGCAGATACTGGAATCTGGAGCAATACACAAAAGTGTTGGAGGAATTCAGCAGGTCAGGCAGCATCTATCGAGGGAAATATACAGTTGATATTTTGGGCCGAGACCCTTCATCAGGACTGGAAAGGAAGAGGGCAGAATAATCAAGGAACTTTTCTTCTCCTTGTCATTCCTTCCCACAGCCATACATTCCCCACTGAAATGAAATGGGTCACAGATCCTGTGCTAGGTCCAACCCAGGCATGGTCTGAGAGGAGACTAGACTTTGTACGTGTTGGGAATCTCAAAGTGGAACTCTGCCATCAGACTTCCAATGGCAGTTTGAGATTTCTGCGCTCACACACTGGAAAACCGAAACTTAGTGGAAAACATTGGGAAATGCTGGCAGTTGGGTGCAGAGCCACCAGTATTTCCCACCAAAATCCTGGCCAGTGATTTACAAAAACAAGCTTACATTTAAGTATTGGTTTATTATTATTGTAGCAGTTATCACAGCTTCAGTTCATCCTAAAGCACCTTAAAACAATTAAGTACTTCAGAGGTGCTGATGGCCCATACTTTTAACATCTCATCCAAATGATAGCATCAATTAAGAAATGAACCAGAGCCTGGGCTTAACTTATTGTACTCTGGGGCAGAACCCAAACTCACAGGCTTTCAAACAGTAAGTAAAACCTCTATCAAATGAGCCACAGGAACATGGTACACATAAGGATAGCTAAGGGTGCTGTGGAGCATAGAAAAAAATCACGAGAATGTAATAGATATTATATATTTCATCTACAAACCTCCAACACAGTACAACAGAATATTGGAAAGTGCTCCATTTTAAATTGTGACAAACTATTCCATTTTCATTGTAACTAATCCCCATTATTTATCATATGTGAGGCCATTGGATTTCAGATTTCACAGATGAACAAACTAAATTGGAAAATTTATTCTCCAAAACACTAATAAAAACTCAGTAATCCATTGTAACACAGAACAATATTCCCATTTTTATACGAGGGCATATGTGCAGGTGGTTACCCATACATTGAGACCCCTTTCCTGTGGAGATGAAAGTTAATATTTAAAGGGTAAATATTTTCTTGAAGATCAGAAATGAATTACTTATCACCTGTATTTTAATAAACTGCTAGAATGTTTTTGATTCTCTTCCAAGGACATTATAAATCCAGCTATTTTATAAAATTAGTCTTTAGCAGAATGTGGGGGACATTTATTATCCATAATTGTCCTTGAATCAGGGTCAAACAGCTTGCTGGACCTTTGTATAGGGCTGTGATTCTGGAGTCAGCTGTAGGCCAGAATGGGCAAGGACCGCAGACTTCTATTGTTGAAGAACAGGATCAGTTTTCATTGTCTCTGTTATTGGAATCCTACAGAACCATGAGTCCACACTGGTGGATTACCTGTCCCTGACATAACCACAATGCTACTACACCCAATTAAACCCAGAAGTGCCATTTTACATCAACATCAATTCTTCTTTGAATATGTAACATAAAACTCATATCTGACACTACATCACTTCAGTCCCATGGGATGCACTGAAATTGCAGTGGAAACACAGCAATGCTGCCAGTAACCTGACAACATGTAAAGATTCATTCTGCAGACAGTAGAGATGGCAAGTGTTTATTAACTCTACTGCTCTAGACAACCCTTCATTCTATAAACAATGCCGCATAAAACCCAAAGCTAGAGAGCTGTCAATTTTGAGGAAATGTTAGGGGTGAGATTTATGAAGAAGAAAGAGAGATGAATTCCAGACAAATTTAATGAATTTGACCAGGTCTTATGTTCCACAGAGCAATGCATCAAAAGACATTTTGATTTTAAACAAATATGAAGCTCTAATCATGTAATGTGCCATTTGTCCAGCCTGTAATTAGGGACATCACAGTGTTAATTCAGAAACACTGAAGCACAATTGGAAACATAGCTTCTATAACAAATTTAAAATTTAAATTTTAAAATTTTAAATTTTTTAAATTTTTTAAAATTTTATATTTTTGAATCTTATTTACAGCATGGTAACAGGCCCTTCCGGCCCAACAAGTCCGCACTGCCCATTTTAGACCCCAAATTAACCTACCCGTACATCTTTAGATTGTGGGAGGAAACCAGAGCACCCAGAGGAAACCCACGCAGACACGGGAGAACGTACAAACTCCTTACAGACAGTGATGGGAATCGAATCCCGATCGCTGGCACTGTAATAGTGTTGCGCTAAATGTTTTGGAGATATTTTTAACTAAAAATGCAGACTGCTTTATTGATCCATAGATAAAATGTGGTTCATTTCAATAATTGATTGATTCACTGATTGATTCATGGACTTAGTCTGTTTTTTGATTTCCAATTAGGTCAAGATTTGGGATTTTGGTGTGATATATGTTAAATTTGCTACTGTGTATTTATTCCTGGCTCTCAAGGGGTTAAATATGAAGAAAGAGAGGCTAGAGCAGCTGATTATAATTTTGATGAGGTTCAATGGAAGTTAGCACAGATTCTTCAATTCATATCTGTTCTGGTTGAGATAATACAATCTATTTGAGCTTGGCAGAGTCAGTTGCCAAATGAGATTCCATTTCCTGAAAGTCAGAAAAAATACCTAGGGTCAGTTAGATATAACAAGGCAGTGCGAACAGAGGTATTGACTGAACTGCAAGTGAAGACACTACAGATTAATTATCCAAACTGGAAGCTGGCATAGAAGAAATAATATAGGTCCTTTCATTAACTCATAATGGCCCAGAGCCTTTATATCCAAGGATGTGTTGCCACTGTTCAAAACACAGTATCC
>JAUZTB010000080.1:7514360-7527278 GCA_034780895.1 Rhynchobatus australiae
CTGAAACATTGAGCGTCTCTTTCCATAGATGCTGCCTAACCCGCTAAATGTTTCCTGCATTTTGTATTTTTATTTCTGATTTCTGGCATCTGTTTTTTCTTTTGGTTTTCTGTTGTGCCGGGTAAGAGCGATTATCATTACAGAGATCACAAGTTCAAAACCTACATTCTGAAGTACAAAATTTAGCTTGGCACTTTGATACAGCATGGAGAGATTGTTTGAGGTGCTATCTTTCAGATAAGTTGATAAACCAAGATTTGGTTTGCCTTATCACGTACACATGGATTCCATGGCACAATTTAGAAGAGCAGGGGAATTCTGCTAGTGTTCAAGCCAATATTTATCCTTCAATCAACATCACTGCCTCATGGCTATTTGTGGGAGATCACAATGAGCAAGTTATTTACGTTTCCTCACCCAGCACTGCTGCATCGTATTTCCACTGAACCACCTCAGCTAACTGCAAATTAAAAAGACAGAACAGTTGAGGCCCACTCTGGCCTTCCATCTGTGGCCAAAAGGTTGCTGATGGTAAAGAATTCGGGCATCCTGAGGAGATCACAGGCAGGGCATTCTTTCACGAATTGCTGGTTGGGCTTTGTGTAGCATGCTTTGTTTTGAAATTCAGGCACATGGCTGAATGATGCATTCATTCTAGTTTGTCCTAATTTGCAATGTTTTCTGTATGCTGTGTGGCTGAAGCCAGATTTGATTTTTGTTTCCTCTCTGTTGAGCAGCTAAGAACCTACCTGCATTGAGAGATAACTTGTATTCCTTTGGCAAGAAATATCACTCATGATTCTTCTGTTGAATTAATGGCAGTTCTATAATTTAACACAAAATATTTAAAGTTATACATATGATGTGGGGCAACCTAAACTGCTGGCTTAAGGGTTTTTCCCCAATACAACAAGTAGCATTAATTTTTGAAAGACTCATGATAATACAGTTCAAGGATATGAACCTGATCCCCTACTAAGTAAATCTAATTTATGATACTTCCAATTTTTTTTCATTCTGGCATCACTGATATTTACTAACCTGCATTTGAAAAACAGATAGGTAGTATTGCTATATTGCATGAACCAGATTTTACATATATTGGTGTACGAGGGATTTTTTGCAAATTTATTGCAGATAAAAACTAATCACTCTAAACGTGGCCATTCCTAGTGTCCTTAATGTAGTCAATTAAGTCACACCCAGAATATTTCTTTTCAGATGTTGACCGACTTATCGTATACATAGTTATGTATTCTATTGAAGTGACTAATTCTAAAAATTAATTCCAGTTTTGTTTGAGAGAGGGACATGATTTTAAAAAAAGCAAGATGAAACTGTGTGTGTGGGATGAGGTTTCCAAATATTCATTGCAAACTCAGTGCTCTTCGCCAGTTAGCTCAATTGATTTAGATTTACTTTGTTCAATTGCCAAAAGGCAAAGTTGTAACCAAATTAAGTGGAAGTGCACTTCCACATCATTTGTACATTAGCAGGGATTGTGCAGAGAGACTAATCCATTGAATAAATATCGAATGTGTTAGAAAGTATTTTCCTCATCTTTCCTCCCTTTGGTTTCCATTGGAAATAAAGCCCTTGGGACTTTGCTTATTGAAAAATAATTTTTGGCTAGTGTACTGTAAAATAATTACATACCATTAATTTTCAACTGGGCTAAAAATCTTTATGCAATGTTTTCTACTCAGAATGTTTTCAGCACAGCTTTGTGGGCTGAAGGGCTTGAATTTTTTCTATGTTCTACTCTAATTAGTGAATTGTGAAAGGTTTACACTGACAGTGTGAGCAATTTGGAGGGACCAAACTGGGTTTTACCCCGTATCCAATTGGGAATTGCATGCAGCAAGGGCTTGGATCAGGAAAGGATGGGGAACAAGTTAGACTCCAGCAATGCTTCAGCTAACTAAGTTAAAAAGGCAGGTCACTTGAGACTCACTCAAGCCTTCCATCCAACTTTCTGTCCATGTTTCTTTTCTATTCCTTTCACTTATGTTTATCTAATTTTTCCCTTAAATTCATCTTTAGGATTCCTCACTATTCCACGTGGTAATAATAAGGGTGGGTTGGCTCACATAGGAGCATAGATTCTCATCAGCTACAAATATGGAAGCTGGAATCATCAGCCAGAGGTTAATCTTTTGAACATTCCATTGGTGGGAACTCGGGCTATTTTACCCCACTCCAGATTGAGTTTGGCTCTTTCAGCAGTCTCACCCTTGACAGCAATGTGCTCTGAGAAAGAGCAACACATTAAAAAAAAACACTAAAACAAACACTGATGAACAGGCAAAGAACTGCAGATACTGGAAGTCTTAAAAAATGACAAATGCTGCCAGATATACTCAGCATCTGTACAGAACCGAGAGCTGTTTCTCTCCACAGATGTCCCTGATCAAAAACTAAATATTGCCTCATTGTGCTAACAGTAGTGTCATGTGTGCTTTTTAAGATGGGAATGGGAAGAGGCAATAATCTAAAATTCCTGAATATAGTCATACATCATGGAAACAAGCTGTCTGGCCATCACGTACCTACTCTCCTAATCCTATGTTTCAGCACTTGACACTACACCATGGTGTTTAACATGCCGTCTAAAACTTGAATATTGTGGGAGTACCTGCCTCCACCACTCACTCAGGCAATGTGTTTCAGACTTCAACCACCCTCTGGGTAAAAATCTTCCTCAAGTCTTCTCCACGTCTCCTACCACCTTTACCTCAGGTCATCAATGCCTCTGCCAAAGTGAAAGATTCTCATTATCTACCCAATCTATCCCCTCCATTTTATACTCAGGTTCTTCCCCCACCCACCGCCCTGAGAAAAACAAACCCAGTCTGTTCAGTCTCTCCTCATTACTGAGGCACTCCATCCCAGGTAACATCCTGGTGAATCTCTGGTGCAGTCACATCCTCATTTTGATAAAAATTTAGAGAAAGTAATTTGATAAAGATCTAGAGAAAAATCTAAGTTCACAATACCCAAGATCTTTTCAAATCCACAAAGTGAAATGTAAGATTATTAATAGATTTAATAAAGCCAGCTGTAAAAAGTTGTTTAATTAAACACCGGAGGTAATTTTCTGTAGAAGGGAAATTTACCTCCTCAGGGAAAACATTTTCACTGTGCTATATCACCAAGGGAAACCTTTCAATACACAGCTTGTGCATGCTTGAAAAAGAAAAGGCAGATTTGCAGCATTTGAGGGAGGAACCGTAGTTTAATTTGTCAACCATTAGTGATATCTAAATGGTAGGGTCTTGGCTAAGTTACCAAACTAGACAGCAGAGATCTGCACCATTGATATAGTGATAGCAGTTTGTCTTCATTGCACAGGGGATTTAAATTCAAGTACTTAATCTGGAATTTAATAATAACAGTAACCATGATACTGGTTGTTGTGAACAATCAATCTGTTTCATGAATATTTGCCTTGGAAGCAATCTGTCAACATGACCCAGGCTGGCTGACCCACTGGGAATTAAAGGCCAATACTGCCAGTGACGTCCACATTCAATAAATGAGTAAATAATGTGTGGGCCCTCATTAGAGCCACAGACATTGATTAGAAGTATAGCTACGTGATATGCTTCCCTCTCCTCTGATGGTATTTCCAACACATTTCAGATTTCCAGCATCCACAATATTCTACATGAGAAGTTTACAGATGTACTCCATTGGATCTACGAGCCATTATGGGAAGACATTAAACACAGACATTTTATGCTGTAATCAGCTGGTACACACTATTCTGCAACAAATTAAGCCTCATTTAAATTTTAAATAATTTAACATATTCATGATTTTCACATTTTACTTAGAATTTACAACAATGTAACAGAGCAGTGTTTTGGCTCCACGGATCTATTATATTTCACAGGGAATGAAAATTTATTTTAAAAAAACATGCAGATGCTGGAGATCTGAAATAAAACCAGAAAATGCAAGGAACACTCAACAGGTCAGGCACCATCTGTGGAAAGAGAAACAGAGTTTCAGGTCAAACTCAAATGTTAATTCTGTTTCTCTTTCTACAGATGCTGCCTGACCTGCTGAATGTTTACAGCATTTTCTGTTTTTATTTCATTTTGGAGTCAGAAACCAGGAGGAGTGCACGCAAAATGAAAAGCTTCCAACTTCAAGTGTCAAGTACACTTTTAGGGGACTCATTGAAGTGGAAAGGCTTCTTACACAAACTCAAGTCAAATCAAGTGGAAGGAAAATTTTCTGCTTGATTTTATTTTTTTTAATCCTCAGTGTGTATGTTTCTTTTAAGATGCAGTCTCGCTGTGACAATCCTGGAAATTTATTGGTTTATCGGAGCCATCAAATTGGCTTTATTAACAGTTGCAATTTTGAAAACTTCCTTCCAAACCTTTCAAATTGATTTTTATTTTACTTCTTAATATCTTGTGCATTATTGGGAAATATAGATTCCATATTTGGCTTACTAAAGGACAAAGTAGCATTCAGCCCAAGCTTAGTTCCTTTTGTTTCCCAAAACTGTAAATAACATCAAAATTCTTCCCAGACGATTACTTTCATGCAACTTCCAATAATTACAGGTTTAGGAAATGCAGAACAGAGTCATCAGGTCAACTGGGTTATTAAATGGTTAACAGCTGTCTAACTTGGTTGCTTGGAGAAGCCTGATAACTATCCAAGTGTGAATCTCTGTGTGCCAACCACAAACCTAATTCATGTATTTAACAGAGTCTCTGGCTCAGATAAGGAACAGTACAGCATGTATCCTAATTCATCAATCTCCTCTTCTGTAAGTTCCAAAAACAGGTTCACTTTGGTATCTAAACTGCATGGCAGGAAGCCTTGCTCCAAGTAGCTTATTAGTTCTTTGAGAACCAGCAGGAATTTATCAGCCAGCATCTCTGGTGCCCAGTCTAATTCCTTTGCGCAACCATGGAGGATCACGTTGGTCAGCTGACTAGCTGTCAGCTTGTTGAGGACGGCACTGGACTTGCAGATGGCCTTCAGTATCTTGAGGCAGCAGCAGCGACAGCCTCCATCCCTTTTGTCCAGGGCTCGAAGCTTGGCAGTTTCAGCAGTTCTGAAGCTTTGCCGCCACATGTTTTCATACCGCCCGTTGCGGTGGGGTTTGGCAATCAGCATGGTGTCCTCCATCACTATCAGTGGCAGGAAGTCAATAAATAATTTTTTACTCATGTCGTATTGAACTTCTAAAGTCAATGTTTCCGACGGAACCACTGGGCGAATGATGAGGTCCAGGACGCTTCCGATAGCTGGCCAGTTGATGGTCCCTGACAAGACCTTATCGAAATTTTCGGTCACTACTTTAGGTGACAGGTAACCACCCACAATGCAGCGGTCCCAGTAGCTGCTGCTCCGGGGAAAGTATTCCAGGTTTTCCCTGCGGACCAGCCAGAATCCAGGGACATTCATGATGGTCTCCTCCCCTGGAATTGTAGCCCAGAGGTTCTTCTCTAGGACCAAAGGTACCATCAGCTGAACATGATCTGCAGTGATGACCTAAAGAGTCAGATACGATTAAACTCTACAGTTATCATCATCCGAGCTTCCTGTATTAGGACAAGCATTTACAGTAACAATGTAATACAATAAAACAATAGTGACAATAAAACCACCCGAGTTATCCAAAAATGCAAACATTCTTACCCCCCTCTTTTTCTCATCTGTATGATTCCCAAGACAACTGAGTAAATATGAATGTCTCTATCAGGAGCACAACGGAGTGTGAATCTGACACCCAGGGGTTCCCAATTCACAAAATAAATTAACCCTAGGTGATTAAATCTGTTACAGAACACCTGTCTCTTTTGGATTTGTGCCATTTTGCAATATTTCTGTAATATTCACATTGTGGCAGCATCCAGAATTGTTGCACAGAATGGGCAAAATAAAGATGTATCCTTCCTCTCCATTGTCCAGCATTGCATGCACATATCTTTCCAGTACCTTGTTGTATCTAATTGGCTGTCATGACTCCACACAGCAGTTCAAACTACTTATCTGACTGCAACCATTTTGGGATGTGTTGGGGCCATACAGAGACTGGCAGCAGGACAGATTAGAAAATCCAGGCCAACTTCATCTGAATGGGCCTAGCAATTACCAATGAGCTTTGATCCAACCTTGCACTGAATGATAGGTAATGAGTAAAACCATAAATCTCTTCCCTTCCTATCCCCATTATAACTTTTTTATCCTTATGCTGGTCTCTAAACACAACATTCAGTGGCAGAGAAAGTGGACAAGTGATCTACTGTCTGATCTGACTGAACCAATTTAATGGAATTTAATTGAAACCCAAACCTGTAGGTCATCATACAGACTGCCGCTGAGGTACATATCCCGGAGGGGCATGTCGGGAAGCTTGGTGTGAATGAAGTTCCGCAGCTCTGCGCAGATATCCAATGCAGCCTGTTTGGCTCGGCTCACCTCCGCACCCGGGATAACAACGTGTTTATGGTAATACATAGAGAGCTTGTCCTGCATGGACAGGCGGAGTCGGGCTTTCTTCAGATCCATTTGGGCCTTCTTACTAGGACTAGCACCCTTGGAAGCACCTGCATCAAGATACAAAATGGAGCAAATGTAACTTAAAGTAACGTATGTTTGGAAAATGAAGGTTTCCAACAAGTCAGTGTCTGACAGGACTACCTCATTATTGAAGACCTACAGCAAGTAAAAGAACTAAATGAATAAAATATTCTCTTGGCCCCAGCTGGGCATTGTAAAGAACAGCAAGTCTAACAATACAAAATGATTACTCCATTGTCCTGCTAAGTGGAACTGACTCAGATATGACAGCTTAAAAATGGGCATTCATGAAGCACTGTGGATCAGCAACTGCAGAAGAATACAGCACCACTCTCTGTACCACACAACTGCTTCACTAGGGCAAATTTGAAAGGATCAGATGCTGAACCATGTGGTGTCATGACAGCATCATATAAAGCTAAAATAAAAATGTGTTTGAAGAAAATGCAAATATAAAATGTGTGTTTAAAATGCCTTTTGCGACTTCAGGGCTTTTCTGAAGTGCAGTCACTGACGCAGTGTGGGAAGTACAACAGCTAATTTGCACACAGTAAGCTTCCACAAAGAATAATCAATAACCAAAAAATCTTTATTAGATAGTGACACCTGAAATTTAGGTCACAGAGACCTGGGACTAGACAGTCAGAGGCTTTGCAGCGATGATATGAAAGGAATGAGTGAGCACACACAAGACCAGAACCAAATGGCAAAGCTATGTACACCATGAACATTCCTACCATGGCGCACTGCCTGCCACCCAAAAAAAATTCTCCACTCATTTACTCTTTTAATAAATACACAATTGGATTCAAACATATTGTTGGATTAAACCATCCACTGATTACACCCAACAGCTTACCTGCTTCATAGCTTGTGGGCAGTGTCTGTAGAGATCTGCTGACATTTACTTTCATGTCCCTGCTCAACAAACGGGGCGATGACCCAATCCAGCTGGGCTCTTCCCAGCTTTGCTTTGCAGATCTCAGATCCATCTTGCTGGGGCTACTGGGGGCACTGATCGCCCGGTCATACATCTGTAAGATAAAGACAAAGGGTCACAAGAACCTTGAAGCAACAGATAATGTGTTCCACTAGTCAAAGGAAGAGATCAACACAAAGTAAAAAAACATGCTCCCATTCAAGTAATTTTAGTATCACCTCTGTGACATCCTTCCTTCATTTCTCAAGCCTACTGAGATAGCAACAAGCTATATTGATGAAGATAAGATGTCCAAGCTGCTTCATAACAAAGTTGCCAAACAAAATCCACATGAGGAAACAAGGATAATTGACCAAAGGTGGTCAAAGTATTGGTTTTAAAGAATAGGAGAGAGACGCAAGGAAGTTAACAATGAAATATGAAAACCTAGGGCTGGGCAGCTGAAGACATCTGCCAAAGATGGAGGGTTTAAAGCTGTGGATGCACTAGAGGCAGAATTGGAAGGTCACAAAATATTGCAGTGACAGGAACAATTGCAGGATTATAGAAAGGCAATGTCATGGAGCAATTTGAAAAACTGAGGCATTGTCAGGGCAATAGATGCATGTACAGGGTCAAGGTTCGAATGGATCTTTTCATGAATTACAATACGCATTTTCAAGAGCTATAGCTTACATCTGTATATGGTGCAAGGTGAAAACCAATTTCTTTATTCTGGTTTTAAAAAACTATTTGAAAATTGAAGGCATGAAGAAAAATAGTGCAGATATGTTGAAAAATAATGAGCACTCTTACCCTCTTAACAGCCAATGTTGCAATGCCCAACATAGCAGCTCCACTAACACCCAACACCAGCCTGGCATTTGAGAGGACAAAGTCAATGGCATTCCCAACCCCATTGTCTCCTTTCTTGTTCTTTCCTTCTCCCATGCCAGCCATTATGAACAGAGGACACCTAGAGTAAAAAATTATTTTGTTAATATTAAAACATGTGTCAAAATACATTCTCCTTTAATTTAATATTGATTGGGTGGTAGCTGATGAGGAAGATAGTCATGGACCAAGAAACCTACCTACTGTTCTTAACCAGCTTCCTGAACAGATGCAGCCTAATACATCAACTGACAAGACTTAAGAATCACTCCCGTATGTCAGATTGTCCTGGGTCAATTCCTAATGTGGGTCTCATAACCCTAGAAGTAACCCACAGAGGTAAGCTAGCATATAGAACACTTCATGTTTAATTTAAAACACCAATAAATCAAGCATTATTTCCAGTAAACATTATTGCACATATACATGCATATTTAATAAAATACTAGAAAAAAACAATTGCCTGGAGATTATTTAATCTTTAAGGATACAAACACCTTGAAACCAATATGATTGAACAGAGTCGACATGAATTTATGAATGGGAAAATAATCATGCTTGATTAATCTACTGAAGTTTGTTGAGGATGCATCTAATGGAGGTGAAGGGATACCAATGGACATGGTGAATTTGGATTCCAGAAGGCTTTCAAAAAAGGGCACAAACAGGACCTCTGTCAACAAGGTTGGAGAATTGAAAGTAAGATACCAGAATGGAATGAGAATTGGTTAACAGATAGAAAACTGACAAGGAATGAACAGGTCCTTCTCAGGTTGGCAGAGAATACCTTGAGGATTGGTGCTTGGGCCCCAATTATTCATAATCTATATTAATGATCTGGCTGAGGGGGCAAAAAGTAATATTATCAAATTTACTGAAGACACGAAACAAGGGGAAATGTGATGAAAATGCAAAGAGGCTTTCTGGGGATAGAGACGAGGTAAGGGAGTAGGCAACAACACAGCAGCTGAACTAAACCTGAGATTATACAGGACCTTAGAAAGACAACAGACTACCTATAGTTTAGGTCTCATTATCTAAAATTAACAAGGATATACTTACTATGGAGGGAGTGCAGCAAAGGTTCAGCAGATCAGTTCCTTGAGTTGTGGGTCTGTCATGAAGGAGATATGAGTAGGCTATGCCTCTATTCTCTAGAGTCCAGAAGAATGAAAGGTGACCTCATCACTCATTCTTAGAGGACTCAATGGGGTTGATCCAGGGAAGATGTCTTCCCTGATTAGGGATCACAGCCTCAAAGGGGATGGCCATTTTAGTCAGAAATGAGAAGAAGCATCTTCACTCCGGGAGTGCTGAATCTTTGGATCTCTCTACCACAAAGCTGTGGAGATCAGCCATTGATTGCATTTGGATATCTGTCTATAAAAGGAATCAAGGGATATGAGGATGGGGTGGGAAAACGGTCGTTGAAATAGAAGGACAGCTATGGCACAGTAAAGTCAAGGGGCCAGACAGCCTTACTTCTACAACCACCTCATGTTTTTCCTCATTAGTGAAACAATGATGAGTAAGGAAAACTCTTTCCCCTTCTTTACAGTCAGTGTCTGTGAGCACTACACTCATTTCTTGATAGAATAAATACATTTATTATCTTCAGCACTTAGTAACCAATCAATGAGGAACCACAAAAGGTCACAGTGCACGGAGGTCACTTGCCCAGTTATATTTATGATGGTTCAACAGTGCAAATCAAAATAAACCCAATGGAAAAACATTCCTTCCATTGTCTTGCTGTAAGTATTTCTGCAAGTTTCCTTTAAGACATAAAATGGCACGTGCTCCCATTAAAATTGAACACCTCTTTAGTTATGCATTGTATTCCTATTTATAAAATCCAAAGCACTAACAAAATCAAGGGAAATCAATAGAGGTCTGAGAAGCCATGATATAATCGGACAGTGAAGCGTGCTTGAGGGATTAAATGGTGTCCTCCTACTCCACTTCCAGTATGAATTAGAGGAAAAAGCTGGCCAAGTTCCTGTGCTTATTAACTGACCAATGATTCCACTGGAGTGAGTTATGGAATACTTCTGTACTGGAATGGGAATAAGCTCGTTCTTCCTTATTGCACAAGGATATAAGAAATGGAAACAGAGGTAGGTTATATGGCCCTTCGAACCTGCTCTACCATTCATCAAGATCATGACCAACTTTCTTCCTCAGCACCGTTTTCCAGCACTAACCCCTTATCTCTTGACTCCATTACTACCCTAATGGATAGATTGCAAATGTGTATGGATATTACAACTGGAGTAGATACAACTGGTCTTTGAACTTTGGGATGCAGCCACCTCTGGCATTATTGCCCATTCCCAAAAGGCTTTTAAACAGTACTGGTGAGCCTCTTCCGTGAATCACTGCGTTCCCCCTGGTGGAGCTGCAGCCACAATGATGTCAGGGCACTCCGGGAACCAGTGACAATGAAGAAATAGTGATACATTTCCAATCATGTTACTTTAACTTAGAGACAGTGGCACCCCAGTGTTCTTGTCCTTTAATGTAGCAGAGGGCTGACTGTACCTGTGGAACTATAATTCGCATTTCAGGTTGGGAAGTAAAAGAGAAAGTGAGAAAAAGCTGACCCAGTTTCAGAAAAGAGAATATGCAGTCAACGCACATAATACAAATAATCTAATCAGAAAGTTATAAATAATTAAATTTTCTTTAGCACCTTAGCACAAGGAAGTGTTCAAAATTCTCATGCAAAGAATTACTAGAAAGTTAGCCATGGCTAACTGGAGGGCAAGGCATCTTTGTGGTCTTTAAATTTGCCAGGGACACGTGGAAAGTTCCAGAACAGGCCGATTGGAACATCCAGGAAAAGGGAATTAACATCAGCCAAATGTCAAACCCTAACAATGCAAGAAGATGACAATCATACTCCTTTTCCAAAATTCAACAGAAGGTTCAACAGTCCTCCCTCTCCAGTACATACCTCGATACCCTGGGCCATCGTGGTCAACCCAAGTAGTATCAGGTTCTATCTGACTATATCTCCACTCTGTTGCCCTCCAACCCCTGCTTTGTGGACTTTTTCTTCACCCCCCATCACTTGACTTGCCCCACCCTACAACTTGCTACCCAACCAACTGATTGCTCTGCACAGTTGATCTTTGTGAATATTTGCCAGCAGTGGGCTTACAAAACTCCAAACCTGAAAGCCTTAAAAGAAATGGAATATTGTACAAACCTGGACTTAAAAACCAACCAAGACGTTTGAAATTCGATGTTACGTTTCAGCTACAATTTAAACCAGGCCTCCAAGTTTGCTCTCAAGAAAATAGAGACCTTTTTCCAGTTGCTTCGCCTTCTCTTCCTCCCCAGTGAGATGTTGGTTCTTTCTGAATTCCCGCTTGATGAATGAATAGTAGAACTCTCGGTCAGTGTATCGCAGACTACGGCCCTCGCGCAGGAGAGCTCGGTAAAGGTTCAACACAGCTGCTCGAGACCAGGTCGCCATGACAAGAGAATCGACTAGGAAAATTGGGACCGTTCTCCAGTCAGAACGAGAAGATCACCGTTGCCATATCTGAGAAACAGAATGGAAAAATTGACCCTCTTCAACAGAAGCAGTTACCATAGAATTTGCACAGGAGCAAGCAGCTGGTTTGGTCTAACAGGAATCTTCTGCAGCACATTTGTATTTCATTTGTTTGCATTTTTCATCATTTTTAAATAATTTCTATCTTTTCAATGCTTTAGTCCTAGTTGTATAGGTTGAAACTTCCTAGTTCGGTACACTTGGGACCTGATACCAAACCACAGAAAATTCAAACCACAGAAATTATTTCTGATCATCTTCCTCCAAGCAGGAGGACTGTTCTTTTTAAGTACAGACACTCCCTGGGTCACAAGAACTGTCAATAACCCAAAGTTTCCCCAAGTCAGACACTCTGTTGGTGGAGATTGCTAAAGTTGAACTGGTAGGATAATTAGCTACAGATTGGTACAGATCTTAGTTTATTTTAGATCTTAGAATTACAGATTCAAAACATGCTGGATCAGCTGAATTAACGGACTAAGGAGTTTCAACCTGTCACGTGTACTGTTTTAACCCCTTTCAATACCCGAGAGAATTTTGGTGGCAAACAAATTTTTTTTCAAGAACTTGCAAATAAGCCTCCTTTGCTAGTTTTTCAACACATTAGCTGTGGCTTTAACAGTTGTCAGCATTCACGACTTTTGACCTTATTGTCCCCTCAATGTTGACCCTTCCATTTTCTTCAAGAAATACAAGCTTTCATGCAGAAAGATGAACAGGCTGGGACTCTTTCCTTTCAAGATGATAAAGGCTAAGTTTAAAAGCATTGGAAACTAGGCGGGGAGTCCTTCCATCTGCATTAAAAAGTACAATTGAAAGCCATCAAGATTGTGAGAAATCATGAAAACCAGCCTCTCCACCACTGGCTCTGTCTACACTTCCTGCTGTCTTAGAAAAGCCACCTAAATAGTCAAGGACCCCTCCCACCATGGTCATTCTCTCTTTCACCCCCATCAAGTAAAAGATACAAAGGCTCGAGAACACGCACCAC
>JAUZTB010000080.1:7632915-7643049 GCA_034780895.1 Rhynchobatus australiae
AAGTTTTAACGCCCCCACTGGAAAACGCCCCCCCCCCCCCCCCGAAGGAAATGGCTTTGCATTAGGCTTTTATTCCACTTCCAGCCAGAGAAACATGTCAGTAGCTTCTTTTATTGAAGTAATCACCATCAGTAACACATTGTTTTTAACCAAATTTTGCTTCCCGGAATGACCAAACAACTACGCGAGGACATCAACTTTTACTATTTCTTCTGTTCTTAATGACAACCAATTATCCAAACTCAATTTAAACAACAGAGAACTGCTGAAATAACCCTTATTAATTTCACTTATATAATGATACCTTAAAAACAAAACATCTTAAATAAAGTATTTAATTCCCACGGAATTATTGTTTAATTCCACTATCTACTGAGGAAGGTGGATAAATGGAAGTTGTCTTGCCATCTGTGGTGCTTGTTCAACTATTATAAATAGTGCAAGGTGTGCAGCAAATAGCCATAAATTGATAACAAGGACCACTCCAATGTGTAGCTGTGGTGTAGTTATGGACATTATGTGTCTCCTGAATGCCTGCTCATTCATGTGCAAACTGCAGGTTTGATTCCAAGACTACTGAATGGCATCTTGGACCTTTGACATTTTTGATTAAGTTTATCCAGGAAGATTTCTTCATCACCCCCAATTTAATTTGCCACTTGAGTCTTTGTAAATAAGTATAATTTCCACAATATTGGGATCAGCAAAAAATCTACTGAACCAGGTTTTCAAAAAGGTGAACAATGGATTTTAAGGAATTTATGTTAAATCCTCTGACTGGGACCTCCAACTTCAACCTCCTGTTATTTCCAAGCCACATTTGTAACATAATAAAAAAAACAAGAGCAGTAGTTAGCCATCTAACATTCAGGGTTGATCCAACATTCAATATGATCATGGATGATCATCGACTTCAGTACCCAGTTCCCACTTTCTCCCCTCCTCACAGCTCATATTCATACCTCACTTTCCCCAAGCTTTACATTGCCCACAAACTTGAAAATGTTGCATTTAACACCATCATTCCTTCCTTCTGTACTGTAACTTGGAATACCATGACCTGTTCAACATTCGTTAGCAAACATATGCAGCAAGAGAAGCCAAAGAGCTACAAGAAAAATTCTTTTATTGGTAGTTTTCAATTGATGTCAACTGTTAAAACAACCAAGTTTGAATCTCTCTCAGTAAGTAGGTTGCTGAATTAGTTTGTATTTATCTTCTCTGTATACTTGCAAGGTATTTAGAGTTGATGACTGTGCATGCATACAAGTACGAATGTTTGAAGCAATAATTGTATCAAATTGTGTTCTTCAAGATCAATATTTTCAAAATATGGAAAGGGATACAACAATGTGAAAGACAGATTTTCTGATGATTACTGCAATTTACTCATCACTGCATGCTGCATGTAAGTGTACTGACTCATTTGCATACTACTGATTTCTTACTTTCATGATCCGGGCACCTTATTTCTCACCCCCCATCCAACATCATTAAACAATAGACCCATCTGGTACCTACCTCTTGTGCCTTTTTCAAGATGGAATCGTTGCGAGCTTGATTTGCTGACCCCAGCCTTTTCTCTATCTGCATTAGCTTTGCCTGCAGAAAATACAAGAGCACAATAATTTAAAAGAACAAATTTAAAAATTCAGTCCAGAGATCTGTTCACCCAAGGCTTCTACCCAAACATTATTCTCGGCTGACAGTTGCATGAAATGCACATGTTCACAATTTCAATAAGTACAATCAACAACATTCCTTCCAACACAAGGTCAGGATGTTCACAGATGATTGCATATATTCAATTCCATTCTTAACTCCTTGATAAATCCATACCTGCATGCAGCAAGAGCTTGACAATATTCAAGCATGGGCTGATAAATAAGTAACATTCACTTCACAAAAAGTCAGGCAACGGCCACCTTGAACAAGAAACAGAGTATAACCACCTACCTTTAACATCCAATGGCATTACCAACTCAAAGTCTACCACAAACATTCGGGGGGTCAGTGCTGACAAGAAACTCAACTATAAGCCAGCCAGATAAATAGTGGCTACAAGAGGTGATCAAGAGACTGGGTATCCTGTGGTGACTGACTCACCCCCGACACTCCAAAGCCTATTCACCAACTACAAGAGACAAGTCAAGAGAATGAGGGAGTACTTTCCACTTGCCTGGATAAGCGCAGCTCGACAACTCTCATCTCAACACCACCCAGACCAAAGCAGCCTGCTTGGTTGGTAGTCTACTCACAATCCTATTCATTTCCTCCACCACATGGTGACTATAGTGTATACCATTTAAAAACTGTATGAAAGTACTCATGTAGGCTACTCCACCATACCTCCCAAATGCACCACCTCTACCACCAAAGGCATCGGGTACATGGGAACACCATTACCAGCAGGTTCCCTGTAATTCACAGATCATTCTGATTTGAAAATATATTGCCAATCCTTCATCGTGGCTGGGTCGAAATCCTGAAATTCCCTACCAAACAGGACTGTGGGAGAACCTTTACCAGATGGACTACTGTAGTTCAAGGTGGTGGTTAAGGGCAGTTAGGGATGGGCAATAAACATTGGCCTTGCCACTTTGGGGAGGGTTTAAACCTGAGTGATAGGTCAGAAGTTGGTGCATTTAGGGTACAAGTACATGCAGCGTGTAGAAAGTCTGTGAGGAAGGATAGGCAGTTGAAAGTAAAATTGCAGTCAGTTGAATGGGCTGAAGTGTGCCTATAATGCAAGAAGTATCAGGAACAAGGGTGATGAACTTAGAGCATGGGTAAGAGCATGGAACTATGACGTGGTGGACATTACAGAGAGTTGGCTGTCACAAGGTCAGGAATGGCTGCTGGATATTCCGGGGTTTAGATGTTTCAAAAGGGACAGGGTTGGAGGTAAAAGAGGTGGGGGAAGAGGCTTTGCTGATCAGGGGTAGTATCACAGCTGTATATCCTGGAGGGATCATCTACTGAGTCAGTGTGGGTGGAAGTCAGAAACAGGAAGGGAGCAATCACTCTATTGGGAGTATTCTACAGAAAGTATTCTACCCACCCCCCATAGCAGCAGAGACACTAAGGAGCAGATCAGGAGGCAGATTTTGGAAAGGTGCAAAAATAACATTTGTTGTGATGGGTGATTTTAACTTTCCTAATATTGATTGGCACCTCCTTAGTGTAAAGGGGATAGATGGGGCAGAGTTTGTTAGGGGTGTCCAGGAAGGATTCCTGACACAGTATGTGGACAGGCCGACAAGAGAGGCCATACTGGACCTGGTACTAGGCAATGAGCCTGATCAAGTTTCAGTTCTGTTGGTGAGAGAGCATTTTAGAGACAGTAACCATAACTCCTTGAACTTTACCATAGCATTGGAGAGGGATAGGAGCAGACGATATGGGAAAGTATTTAATTGGGGGAGGGTGAATTGTGATGTTATTAGGAACTTGGTAGCGTAAATTGGGGCCAGGTGGTCTTGGGGAAATGCACAACAGAAACGCGGAGAGTACTTGCATTGTGTTCGGGATAGGTTTGTCCCATTGAGGCAGGGTAAGGTTGTGAGAGTGAAGGAACCATGGCTGACAAGAGACATAGAATATCTTGTCAAGAGGAAGAAAAAACCTAAGGTTTAGAAAGCAAGGATCAGACAGGGCTCTGGAGAGTTACAAGGTCGCCAGGCGGGAGCTTAAGAATGGACTTAGAAGAGCTAGAAGGGGGCACGAGAAGGCCTGGCAAGTAGGATTAAGGAAAACCCCAAGGTGGTCTACACGTATGTGAAGAATAGGAGAATGACTAGAGTGAGGGTAGGACTGATCAGGGATAAAAGAGGAAATATGTGCCTGGAGTCAGAAGACGTAGGGGAGGTCCTTAATAAATACTTTGCTTCAGTATTCACTAAGGAGAGTGACCTTGACGATTGTGAGGATGGCTTATGACAAGCTGATACACTAGGACAAGTCGACATGAGGAAAGAGGATGTACTGGAACTTTTGAAAAATGTTAGGATAGATAAGTCACTGGGACCGGACGGGGTACATGGATTTTAGTAAGATGTTTGATAAGGTTCCTCATGAAAGGCTCATTCAGAGTCAGGAGGCATGGAATCCAGGGAAACTAGGCTGTGTGGATTCAGAATTGACTTGCCCATAGAAGACAGAGGGTGGTTGTAGATGGAGCATATTCTGCCTGGAGTTCCGTGATATTCCACAGGGGTCTGTTCTAGGACCCTGCTCTTTGTGATTTTTATAAATGACTTGGATGAGGATGTGGAAGAGTGGGTTAGTAAGTTTACAGATGACACGAAAGTTGGTGGTGTTGTGGATAGCGTAGAAGGTTGCTATAGGTTACAACAGGACACTGATAGGACGCAGAGCTGGGCTGAGAAGTGGCAGATGGAGTTCAACCAGGAAAAGTGTGAAATGATTCACTTTGGAAGATCAAATTTAAAGGCAGAATACAAGGTTAATGGCAGGAGGAACTGCTGTGTGGAGGAACAGAGGGATCTTGAAGTCCATGTAATGTTGCAGCTCTGTAAAACTCTGGTTAGACCACACTTGGGAATATTGTGTTCAGTTCTGGTCACCTCATTATAGGAAGGATGTGGAAGCTTTAGAGAGGGTCAGAGGAGATTTACCAGGATGCTGCCTGGATTAGAGAGCATGTCTTATGAGGATAGGTTAAGCAAGCAAGTGCTCTTCTCTTTGGAGTGGAGGATGAGAGGTGACTTGATAGAGGTGCACAAGAGACATAGATCAAATGGACAGTCAGAGACTTTTTCCGGGTGAAAACTGCTGGCAGATACATTAGAGACATTTAAGAGACTCTTAGATAGGCACATGAATGATAGAGAAATGGAGGACTATGTGGGAGGGAAGGGTTAGATAGATCTTAGAGCAGGATAAAATGTCGGCACAACATCATGGGTCGAAGGGCCTGTACTGTGCTGTAATGTTCTATGAAGCCCAGATCTCAAAAACTGAATTAAAAAATTTGTTTTTTCAAAAAGTTAACAGACATACAGACATAAAGTCAGCATTTACAATATTTCTAACAGGACAAATGCACACTATTTAATTTTCAACTAAACATTTGGGTTTTCAATCATTTTACCTGGTAAATAGGATTACAGAGAGACTCCAATAGCAAGTTAACTTGTTATTAAGTAACTTAACTAGAACCAAGAACCTAATTCTCTAAAGCTGCTCCTCAAGCTTACAAACAACACAAGACAATGTTGAGTATTTGAGGGAGATTCACAAACACTGGGGTATCCACAATAACCATTTCAAATAAATTACAAAGTCCCGAATTTTTATTCATCAGCGGTAAGGAATTGGGAGCAACTCTAGTCACTGTTAAGCTGATTTTCCAAATTACTTCCACATTTTACACAAAGTGGCTGTAGATTCTCATACTTACCTGTAAGCCACTGATTAAGGATTCATGCCTTGTGTTGCATTCTATCTTTTCTACTCTGTTTTTCAGCTCTGCCAGCTTCTTGTCGAAGACACCACTTTGCAAGGCGCTAATCCGCTCTTCAATAATCTGCTGAACGATCTGTGCAAAAATAAAACTAGAGTTACATACCACAAGTAATATTATTGCCCACATACTCATTAATGAGCATCAACTGGAAAACCTGGCCAAGAGTTTACAGCTTTAAGGCAACACTGTGATTTCTGCAACAGGATACATATGATGTCATTCCACATGCAACACTCTTCTGGTGNNNNCCCCCCCCCCCCCCGAAGAGAGTCTTGGACCACATTACCCTGTGTGGTCTTCCATGGTCAACATGGTGCTAATTTTGAAACTGCAGATCTTCTACATGAGAGTTAAATAAATGCACGGCTGAGGTTGATAGGTTTTTGGATGGAAAATAAATAAAGCATGGTGAGGGGGCGGGGGGGGGTTAGTGGACTGGATAAAGCACTTGATAAAGAATGGCTGGGCAGCTTAAAAGAGCCATATGACCTTCTCCTCATTATTATATAATGTGCCTACAAAACCTGGTTTAGGCTTACAAGTACCAATTACCCATTTTCCATCATTTCAAGCATATCTTTTCCAGACCTGGTTCAACAAGTAACCAAATTTCTGGAATTGCAAATAAGTGGCTAATATTAGATGGTTGCAATGTACCAATATCAGGTTAGCATAGTTAAAGAACGACTCCTGTCAAGAAATTGACATGCTGAGAAAATGAAAAGAAATGCATCCTGGTAAGGCCATAATGGCATATCTGCACATTCTGTTCCAAAACTCAAAATATGTAAAACACATCAGAAACTGTACTAAATTAAGCTAAAGGGAAGAATTTCATCTGTACAAAGACAGAACGAACAATGGCAGCAGAGGAAATAGTTTGGACCAAGCTATTACAGAGATTGGAATTGACAACACAGGATCCTGTATGAGATCAAGCTCTTGTAGAAGGAACAATGTTCTAGTTAACAAAGGAGCCATCATATATGACATGGTGAAAAGAACGAGCCATTTTCTAATGCCACAGTGATACATTAGTACAGGTCATGTACCTTCTCCAACGTCTGACGGATCTCGCCTCGGGCAGTGATCTTCACTTTTAAGGCTGCTTCATATTCATCTCCAGAAAACCGACACCGCTTCGATATACTACTTTCCATGTCTTCAGACTTGGACCTTTTCCGTGGCACTACTTCATCTGCAAAGACAGACAAATATTTTTCTATTTTTTTTAAATAACAACATCTAAGCTCTCAAAATTCATTTTCATTTGTGAACCATGATCAACACGGGCATTTCTCACAATCATTGATCAGATAATTATGGTCCATATGATGAAGAATAAAAGGAGCATCACTCAGTATTTCACTTTTCTAAACCTATGAATACTGCAAAATTGTGACAAGTATACAGGCTTAAGGTTTTGAAAAGATTGGCAAGTAACACCTTCAGTTTACACTGGAAGCCAATCTGCAGGACAATACACTGCATATACTGTCATTGTTCAACTTTCCTGGTGTGATCCTCTAGCCAACTATTTTGTTTCCTAATGTAAAAACTGACTCAATTCTTAACAGCTCTCTTAAGAATTCAGTGCTGCACTTTTTGGAAACCAATTCAGTTTACTCACTTCCTGATCTTTACTAATCACCACCTCATATCTCAGTACATTTCCCTTTCTTTCATGGAGGAACTGTAAAGGAAAACTTGCATTTCACACATTTGTAGCTCAATACATCAGAACTACTGAAACTTGAGCTCAAATATATCCCAAGCAGATGGAGGAAAAATGCTGTTTTCCAAAAAGATTTCTTTTAAATGAAACAAGCTGGGGCGGTCACAGATAAAAGTCACCTACAGGTAACACTTAGCAGCTTGTCGCCTGCGGTGATTATAAGGAATACTTAGAATAGCAAATGGTAGTTTTAACTTTATGTAGTGAGGGATGTTATGCAGACACTATCATCAGGTACCTTACTGGACAGGGTATCACTAAATATTACCTAGCCTGTACTATACCTGTCCTGGAAGTATTTAATGAATTCACTGGGTGCAAAGAAGTGTTCCATTCAACAGCACTGTCATGTCACACCCTAATGAGCACCAAAAAGAAAAAGAAAATAGTAATGTCCACAGTTCCTATAAAAAACATGGTGCTTTTAACAGAAAGCCTTGACTGTCATTTGTTTTTTTTAAAAAATTTGTTTATCTAGCAGCACAAGTTCTGAAAAAATCAATGCGCACGTTGTCATATCCATAATTCCCCAAAACTGTATCTCGTACAAACTGTTATCTGTTTCAAATTATGGCAAACGTCTCAGTATATCAAATATGTGCCATATTGGTCTCAAAATCACTGCATTTTAATTTCAGCAAGTAACAGACATGGAGGAATAGAATTATTGTCAATGACTACAGTAGCAATACATGAACAAATGGGAATTTCAATTAAAAGATTATTACTTATACATGTTTCAAATAGGTAGCAATACATGAACAAATGGGAATTTCAATTAAAAGATTATTACTTATACATGTTTCAAATAGGCTACAGCTGCAGAATTCAGCAGCCTAGACAGTTATCCAACCATGTGAAGTTACTATCAAGGATACTTGAGTGAGAGAGAAATATGCAAAACAAAATACAATTCCTCCAATTTAAAATGCACTTACTTGGTTCTTGCTTTTGTCTTGTGTCAGCTGCTTGCTCTTTGTGATCTGCATCTAAAAAGCAAAATGCCAAAGCAGCTAATGAGTCACTTTATAATTCATCGGTGTGTCATCTACCTCAATACATGTACCCTACCTCTATAAAAATGACTGTTTAAGTAGTCCATCAGCTCCTATCCAGCTCAACCCTTTGCACTAACTCTCAGCTAGTAGCAATACAATTAGGGCCAAACAGCAAAATTAAGGTTAACAGTACCAAAGCCAAGTGAACAATCATAAAAATAGCGGGAATGAAAGAAAATATAGGACTGTTTGATCCTCTTCTAAGTGTCACAAGCATTTAATTGAAAACTTGCTTTCCTCACCTTAATAGTTCAAATCCCACCAGCTTCTTGCACAATATTTAGATTCTGCACCTTCACTAATAGGGTTTCAGGACCAAATAGTGTTTAAAGTAAAATGAAAGGTCAGAGCTGCAGAATCCGCATTCTTTTCATTTCAGATTTCCAGTAACTGCTGTAATTCTGTACTTTAGTTCTAGCACTGTTCAGTTTACTTTTTTCCCCCATCACACTCTATTCACATCTCCAGACAGATCAGTTGCGATTAACAAACCTTCTCCATTCTCTCTTAGTTGACAGCACCATGTCATTTAGTATTTCCTTGGTCCCCACCAGATCACAGACATTTCTTTTGTTCTCTTGATCTCCCCCCCTTTCCTTGCAATTTAAAAATGTATGGTTTTTAACCTTTTCTAGTTCTGATGAATCTCAAATGCTTCTCTCATTCTGCACATGCTGCCCGACTTGCTGTGTTTTGAGAATTTTATGCCTTTATTCCATCTCCAAGTTCTCCTTCCAAATCATCCATCATTCTCACATGGACATTCCTGACAATATTATAGGAGCCCCTTTGTCATATGGACTGTAGCAAGTCAACATATAGCTCACATTTTTCTCAAGGTTAAATCGGATGAATAATATATACTTGCTTTGCCAGCAACTCATGAATAAAAACACATTTTATTGCTGGTATGCACATTTTACAGTTGCATGGTCAACTGTTAAGATTCAGACTATAATTCAGGTCTATAGATGATTGGTCTCATATTTCTTAACACTTGTTGGGAGGTCACACTGCAAATTCCTGCTCTGAATTTGCAAACCAACCACAAAGGGTCTTAAGCAATCCATTTAGTTGACCCTGATGTCATGAACCAACATCAAAAACAAAATCAGCATCCAACTTTAACTTGCAGCTTTTCTGTCATTGCCCACCTCAGCTACTTGAAAGAAAAACTGAAGATCTAACATCAGCTGTCTGGGTCACACTCTGGGGAAAAAAGACAACCCTTATCACTTCTTTGCTTATTTCCCTCCCTAAAAACCAGGTCTTTGGCATAGATTTTGATCTACTCTCCAAGTGGTTAAATATCCACTTTTTCACCTGATTACATCTTTTTGAAGCACCTTCAGCTTCCTCTCTCCTCCCCCATATTAATAGTGCTTATACAAATGCTTTCACAATACCTTCACTGTTATCTGATTCCTCAGACTTTCTCCTTATTTGCTACTAATGCGTTAAAGTCTATTATCAATACATTCAAAAATTAATTAGTTTAAAAAAAACTTGTTGAACCCTTCAAAAGAAAGATATTTTCCCTCTTTTTCTTGCACTTCATCATTGAGTTTGAGAGCAAAGCTCTGTGTACACTAACAATCTATACCTACAATGTGAAATTTCCACTTCTATATTCTTAGACACAAACTACACTAAGTCACACCCATTAGGAAATGGGTCAAAAACAAAATCAGATAAAATCTTTTTACATATATTGGCATTTACAAATGGTAACGCTAACGGATGAAAAGGGTAACTAGTCCCTTAAAATTTCAGACTGCATCCAAGATTCCTTTAGCAAGATTGCACAAGATAAAAGACATACCTGAACTATCATTTTTTGGTACCAGCTCTTC
>JAUZTB010000080.1:7677870-7688856 GCA_034780895.1 Rhynchobatus australiae
AAGAAGCTGTTCCTGAATCGTTGAGTGTGGGTCTTCAGGCTCCTGTACCTCCTCCCCGATGGTAGTAACGAGAAGAGTGCATGTCCCGGGTGGTGAGGGTCCTTAGTGATGGATGCCATCTTCTTGAGGCACCACCTCTTGAAGATGACCTCGATGGTGGGGAGGGCTGTGCCTGTGATGGAGCTGGCTGAGTCTACAACCCTCTTGCGATCCTGTGCATCGAAGGCTCCGTACCAGTCGGTGATGCAACCAGTCAGGAATGCTGCCTGACTAGCTGTATATTTCCAACTGTTCCCATCATTACAGTTCTTTTCAGGGCCTCAACTGACTTGTGCAAAGGAAGATCCCACAGACAGCAATGTCATTTGACAAGATAATCAAATGTTAACCAAATTGCACAACACCAAGCTATGAACAGGAAACAAATTCATAACTATGACCACTTTTGCATAGTTAAAACATTTCTGGAAATACTTTGCATTTAATATTTTTTGCAAACAACAAAGGCTGATGCTGTCTGACCTGCTGAGTATTTGCAGCATTGTTGCTTTTACTGAAGTAAAAATTTGCATAATTATATTTTCTTTATGGTGTAGAGCACAGGACAGCGTAATGTTTGAAAGCAGCACAAGAATTAAATTAGTGATCAGATGTCAAGCTTAAAATGTTGTGGGGATGTGAGAGGGTGGAGAAACTGAGGGAGATAAAATGACTGTGTGGTTTCATTGTTCTCTGAGCTAGAATGCAAATCTTAATGAGAAATTCAGGCATGGGTCTGAAGCTTGTGGTTCTGGGCTACCAAGACTAAAAATTGCATTTGTTTCATTTAGTTTTGTAGTTAAACTTTCTTTACCTAGCAATTTTTGTTTGAGGCAGTAGTAGTAATATAAAATGTCAAATAAGTAGCCTTCAGTCTCCTAGATAATTGAGTAACCAACAGAACTGGTTATTTGAAGTCAGGTGACTCAAAAGTACTGATACCTGGGATACTAAATCTGAATCTGTGATCTGAGCTAAAAGCACAAATGAACTTTTAGAAAAGGTTCCTCTGAAAGTCATTTTATTTCCATTTGAAACTAGGGTCTTAAATGTGAATAAAGAAAATTATGATGTAATGAGACAGAAGTTAGCTATGGGAGTTTGAGAAACTAGATTAAAAAGAAATGACAGCAACAGCTAACACTTAAAAAGGATTAACAGTTTACAAAGTATATATAAAATATCATCTTTATAGGAAATAGAGACCAGTGAGAGCTACTTTTCAAGGGATGTTGAAGATGGTATTTCAGAATTCTGCAAAAGGAGGTAAGAAGCGTCAACAAGGAAGAGAATACAAGGCTGGGCTAGCAAGAGACAGAACTGACTGGACAAGCTTGTATAGGCATCCAAGGTGGAAAAGATTTGTTGAAGTCAATGTGGGTCCCTAATATACTGAGGCAGAGGAATTAAATTGGGTAGTCAACATAGATTTATGAAAGGGAAGTCATGCATGGCACATCTGTTTTGAGACTATAGCTTGCAGAGTAGAAAAGAAGGAACAAGCAATATAGTGTATTTGGGCTTTCCATAGGCCTTTAATAAGGTGCCATATGATATTATTAAATATAATTACAATATATAGTATTAGGGATAATGTACCGATTTAGATTGAGGATTGGTTAACAGACAGAAAACACAAGAATAAACATGTCATTTTTGGGCTGGAAGCTACGGCAAGTGGGATGCCACACTAGCACTGTTGTCAATCCCAACTGATTCCAAATTATAGCTATAATTTGGATGAGGGGAATCAAGTTAAATATATCCAAGTTTGCCAATGACATGAAACTAAATGGTGGTGTGGGCTATGAGGAGGATTCAGAGAGGCTTCAGTACAGCTGTACAAGACATGGGTAAAACTGCACAGAGTATTGTGTGCAGTTCTGGTTGCCTAGCTATAGGAATGATGTCATTAAACTGGAAAGAGTGCAGAAAAGATTCACAAGGATGTTACTGGGACTGGATGGCTTAAGGTTTAAGGAGAGACTGGATGTGCTCGAGCAGTTGGATCTCTCAACAAGAGGTTGAGAGGTGATGTTATGGAGGGGCATAGATGGGGTGGATGGGACAGTCAAGTACTGGAGGACATGCATTTAAGAGGGGAAAGATTTGGCAAGGACCTGAGGAGCAGGTTTTTCCCCACATAGGTGGTGGGTATATGGAATGGGCTGAAGGGGAGGTGGTGGAGGCAAGTACAGTTGCAGTGCTTGGGAGACATTTAGAGACCAAGAGATGTTGGTGTTCAAAAGGATTCATTTACTTATTACAGCACAGGAGGCTATTCAGCCCATCAGATCAGCACTGGCACCCAAAGCAATTCTTCCTCTTATTTTCCTGTGGCCCTGCAACAAATTCCCTCAAATTCCATCAACTCTGCATTGATTCACTTGATAGTTACCTATACAGTAGACAATTAACCCATTAATGTCTTTAGGATGAAGGAGGAAACTGGACATCTGAAAGAAAATCAGTCATTGGAAGATGGAAACTCCACTCAGGATGCTCAAGGTCAGGATCAACCAGGCTAACTACTGTGCTACCATGTACAAGTATCTTGGTGTCTCCTTACATTTGGAAAGATGTACATGCAATAGAGGAAGCACAGCAAAGTCTCACCAGATTGCTTCCTGTGGTAGTACAGAGATATCAAGCAGCCTGGGATCATACACGAATTTAGAAGAATGAAAGGTTCTCTCATTGAAACGTACTAAATTCTTAAAGCTTTATAGGGTGGATATTGAGTTAATGTACCCCTAAACCCTGGGTGTTTAGGGCCAGTGGTCATAACCTCAAAAGAAAAGGGATGGGCACTCGGGACATATGGGGAAGAAAAAAAACATTTCACCCAGACTAGTGAATCATTGCTCAGTTGCTTATTCAAGGTAGAGATAGATTTTTAGATGTGATAAAAATCCTGGGACATGTCAATTCTACAGGAAGATGGAATCGAGACAAAAAAAATCAACCATGAACTTATTAAATGCTGAGCACGTATAAGGGCCAAGTAGCCTACTCTTGCTACAATTTCTTATGTTTTTACGTCCAATTAGGCTCGCAGCAAGTTGGCAGAACTAAGGCTTAGCAGCCCCAAAGTCATTGTTTGAACAATGAACTATAACCAGGTAAGCTTGCCAGAGGTGCTTATTTATTTCAACATTGGCATCCAGAGTGCAGTCCTCAAATGGTAATTTAATCTGCTTTGGTTCCACTATTAAGACTGCCCAATTAGAGTTTCATGGACCTGTCTTGTCTTCGCATTGGATTGTTGATTTCACCCCCCCAGATGGGTTGACTTGTTTTAGTACCTCAATTGAAACATGGTGATCAACAAATAAAAACAACCCAACTCTTCTGGGCCTGAAGGCAAAAGTCAAAAGGAATTGTCACACTGGAGAGTATAAAAATTCCATCAGCTTAGACAAGTGTTGTTTGGTTTCTAGCTACATCTCATTCAAGCAGTTGATGTATTGAAATCTAAACAAAGGAAAAGAGCAAGACAATTGAAAGCACGCAAGCAACTTACCTTCCAACCAGAATAAAATATAGAATAAATTAATAGTATCAAAATGGCAAATAATTAAGGACATCATATGAAGTGTTATGATATTGCCTTTGTAGTGTCAATACCCAATCAAGTTTGCTGAAAAAGAAAGTCTGAGAAATGAAATATGATAGTAGTTGAAATGAATTGAGAAGAAAACAACAAATGAAAAGGGGAAAAAAAGTCTTCCATGACCTGCGAGACTGTATTATGGGTTAAGAAGAGCAGGAAACTAGGCCAAATTAAAGGATTGAATGTTACCTGCTGCATGGTGCTCACCTGGGGAACAGAAAAATTCAACCAGTTTTATTTGCTGCATTTGGGTTTTCATTTAATGTAAGCTCTAAAGTAAAACATAGACTTAAGTTCTTTCTTTGATAATGTTTTCTCTTTTGTGATGAATACTGCCAAAAATCTGGAAAGGAAGTCCAGAAGATAAGCACTTATAAGTAGTGATCACATGTTTGACTTTCCATTCTTCAGTAAATGGTCCTTGATCCTTCCAGCAAGTTTGCAATGATCTAGGTGCATTCACAATGCTGAAAATCAATTTTTGTATTTTTTTCCCCCAATATCAGCTGATTTTCCACCCTCCCCACCCTGAGATTGGAGAAATGAAGTAAATTGAGATATTCTGCACTAACCTACTAAAGATGCAGGAAGTACTAAAAAAATCCTAATTATTTTGTAGAGAGTAGTACAAGGTCAGAACCAATGGCAATTAAATGAGAAACACAGCTGTGAAGAGAGCTCAGGAACAAAATAAGACAAAGAATGGTTTAGTCCCAAAAGCAAATTCTGCAGATGAATCTCAAATAAAAGCCGAAAAGACCGGAAATACTCAGGTCTTGCAGCATCTGTGGAGAGAAAAACAGAGTTAATGTTTCATGTTAATGGCCTTTCAACATTCTATTTCTTTTTCCACAGATGCTGCCTGAACTGCTGAGTATTTCCAACACCATTTTAAGATTTAGTTCCTCAAGGTCAAGTGTTTTAGACTTGTTTTCTATCTATTCTAAAACAGAGCAATTTGTATCTAATGCAAAACACCAAATTCTGTTAGAAATAGATTCACCCAACTTTCCTTGACTTGCGTGTGAATTTTTCTGTTGCAGGCTTTCAGAAGCTGGCCACCTTGTGCTGAGAGTGTTCCCATGATTGTGCTAGGCAGGAAATTATGGGGTACTGGTGAAGTGACTGAATATGTACCCAAATCCACTTGGTGTGCAATTTGAAGTACTGTAGACATTGGAAGTGTCTGATGTTTTTGCTCCTTTGCTAACTGGACAAAGGCAGGCTACATTTTAAGTTGCAAGATTAATCCTATTTACTTAAATGATAAATTCACATGAAAAATAGAACTAGGCACCCAAATGAAATTCATATGCCTTCTTTCCCTTTGGTGCACCATTTTCTTCTTCCTTTCTAGATATGCATCCATTATTCCTGGATAAATCTTGACTAGGATCAGCACACTGTTTAAGAGAACCTTACCAAAACAGGTTTAGTTCACAGCCAAAGATCATAACTATTTTTCTTTTGCAGAATTCACATCTACAGAGATGAAGATAAATACATTGGCTGATATAATATTGTCAGAATATATTAGGAATTAAACAGAAGATAGCCTTGATTTTGCGTCATAATTAAGTCAGTGAAACAGCATCCAGAAAGTGGATTTTAAAGATGAGATATGGTTACAATTTGAAGTATGTACATGCACAGGAGTGTTCCATGAAAGATCAGAACCAAGATATTTATTTTGAAGTAAATTAAAGTGTTAGATTCAGAGATTTATTCTAGGATGACGCAAGGCTTGTTAAATATAGCACAAAACACTTGGTGGTACCAAGTGTTTGGGAATGAATGCATTAAAACACCCTTACTTCTGCTGCTGATATAGCTCTTCCCTCCGTTAACCACACACTCCTGATCAAGAACTGCATTTAAACTAGTTTAAATGAAATGGATGCAAAGTTCTTTTGCAATGACTTCAAAAGCATTGGTCTTACTTAATATTTCAACATTTGTTTTCAATTTGGACAAGAAAATTATTTTAAATGTTGATACATGGAATTTGAAAATGAAACAAAATAGAGAGGAGCCTCAACATCTCGCCCAATATTTCCATGAATGAATTTTTCTTTCAATTCAGTAAATCAAATTTATCTGATAAAAGTGATTTTCTTAATTTCTGTAGGATTCTTAGCAACACTGCTTGTACTGATACGGAAATACATCAAGATGACATTAAATTGTGAGATCAAAGTATGAAGAGTAGTCCAGCAATAGTACGAACATTGCCTGGTTGTCCCAAATGATGTTAACATTTACTGTAGAGCACGCCCCATTTGATTGAATACAGCGACTCTACAATGGTTCAAAAAAAATAAACAATGCACGAATTCACCCTTGATCTGAGTGGTGGTATCAAGTGGTAATTTTGAACTCACTTCTGCAAAACATGACAGTTTTGTTACCTAATAGTTAATAATAGTTATTTAAGATTGCTACTCCCAAACAACAAGTGATCCATGCTAAAGAGTTAACTTGTTGAGAGAGAGCTGAAAGAGGCTCAGAAATGGATGTTCATTATGTCTGGGTTCACACAAATCATGTCCAATTGAATGAGGCATCAAAATGGTGCAGGGGTTCTGGAACCATATTACACTGTAAACTGGGAAGGAAAAGTAAAATTACACACACCCAAGGAGAATGTGTGTAGACTGCACCACCCTCAATCACAATGCATAGCTTGTTAACATTGTGTCAAGTGGGAGAAAAATGTGACAAACTTAACTCCTAAGTATGGCATTCTTGATTGAGATTCAATTGCAATAGCAAATTTAGCTTGTTAACATAAATATCAAAATACAACCATACCTTTTGGTTTATTTCAAGCAGACCAGTGTTTCACTTTGGTCCCTCCTGAAAGAAATTGGAAAAGAATTTTAGAGCCTCATAAACACCGCATCCAATAAGCGACATTAAGCAGAGAATATATTTACAAGGTACATCTTATTAATATTGCATTCCATTGGGAGTACATATGAATTTCATTCAACCCAGTAACTGTTACTACAGGGTGGGGAATATCAAGTTTCACCAAATAACATGACCAAGGTTCTAAAATCAAAAAGCAAAATATAGCAAATGCGAGACTTGAAATAAAAACAGAAAATGCTGGAAATACTCAGATTAAGCAGCATGTGTGGAAAGAGAAACAGAGTTAATGTTTCAGATCCCAAGATGTTAATTCCATTTCTCTCTCCACAGATGCTGTCTCACCTGCTGAGTAATTCCAGGTGTTTTCTTGCTTCATTTGTAATTTTATAAAATCTGTCATTTCTTCAAATTGTCTTGCTCAATACTGGTCAATGACTTGATATGGGGGGAAAAACTCCAAATTATTAGTGACTTTTGCCCTTTTTATTGTCAAGAATTTTCAATGACAAGCTTTTGGTGCTCTGGAGTATCCCTCAGTCAAATCAATATTACTTTACTATAAATTATAATGTGTAGTGTACTGTCTAAAATTTGATGGACTAGAGAAAAGTAATGAACTACAGCTGTTACAAATCTCAGGATTACCTTTAGGTATTTAACTGGTATTGGTAGACCTGCAAGAACGCAAGTTTGAGTCTTGTAGGTTCAATTTTAGTTCAATTTTATTTAATCCTACTTCTGTAAAATTCAGGGTATTTTACAGAATTAAGCACGGAATGGTTAAATTGCCCTATGCAGATATTTCAGATGTGCGTCCATAATGGCTAATATCCTGTCTGTAAAGAGTTTGTACGTTCTCCCCGTGTGTCTGCATGGGTTTCCTCCCACATTCCAAAGGCGTACAGGTTAGGAGCTGTCGACAATTCTACGTTGGCACTGGAAGAGTGGCGACACGTGCAAGCTGCCCCCAGATCATTCTCAGTAACGCAAAAAAGATGCATTTCACTGTGTGCTTCGATGTACATGTGACAAATAAATAAATATTTTAATATATTATCTAAGTCACATAGTAGAAGTAGAACCGACATAATTTGCTTCACAGTTGGGAAGACAAAACAAATTAAAGCTCACTGTTTTTTTTAAAACTCTAATTGTTAACCAATGATATCTCTGGGAAGTATCCAAGTAGTCATCATTTCCCATTATGGGTATCTTAGACATCACTTGCGGTTCAACAGCTTCCAATACTCACAGTTAAGGCCGACTGAATGAACCAGCTGGCCTTGAGTAAAACTTGAATGGTTGGAAATATACCCCAGCAGTTAGTCAGCACAGTTAGAAAGTGATGAAAACTGGAGAGCTTCTACAGCTCGAACCAGATCCAATTTGTTGGTGATTCATTTCATATGAGCAACCATATAAAATGTGCTTTAATACTCCCATCACTATGGATAAATGTGCCTTTACATACAATTTGACACATGTAATTGGTTCAGTGTGGGGGTTCATATCCAAGTCATATTACATAGCTTCAGGTTTCACTCTAGTAACTTGAGCACACAACCTAGTCTGATAACTTGTTACACAGAAGCAGCACTGTACTGCTAAAACTGCTGGTTTTTTTTAAAAAATGGTAAGACATTCAGAGTTTTCAAGCTCAGGTGAATGTAAAAGATCTAACTGCAGTTATGAACGAGCACCATTTCCAGCCAATGCTTAGCCCTCAGCCAACTCTTAATAATAAAAACTTGCCTGGCCATTTAGAACACAGTGCAGATTGGCTGCCACATTTCCTTTCATAACAATAGTAACTGCACTACAAAGTAATTCATTGATGTAAAGTGGTTTTAGAATGTTCTGAAGTTACAGGAAGTCTAAACAAATACAAGTAATAAATCAACATCTTTTATGAATGCCATATCACTCTGTCCATACTACCACACTGGTTTCAATCATTTTGTTCTGGTCTGGGGTTAATACTTAAAACAGAATCCTTGAAGGTTTAGAAGGAAGGTACAAAAATTGGCAGGAGAATTAGTTTTATACAATGTTGTCGCTGACTAAATAAGGAAATGCTCTTTAGCAATTACTTGGGAAGTCTCTGAAAACAACTCACCAAGTTAAAACAAATCTGGCTTTAAACAAAAGGAACAAAACGTTGAACAAAGACTTGAGCTTTACAGCACTAAGAAAACATGATCATTGTTGGTCAAACACGGACACTTGAGGTCCAAGAACCTGCACTTCAAATGATAAAGCCACTTTTGTAACTAGAACTTGTTCAACCTTCAGTCATTACTGGGCCTGAACTCAAGGTACAGGAAAACAGGAATTAAATTTTATTCCTTCTAAATTGAATTCTTTCCAGATTGCAAGCTCTGTTAAATAGTTGAAAGGATTAAGAACAAAGAAAACAGAACTCTAATGTAAAAATACCCTGGTATTTTGGTCAAATCCCCTTGAAAGGAAGTGGAAGCCCCAGTTGATCCTGGATTTTAAAGACGGTTTCAATATTTTTGGAACAGTTCTCAGAGCATGTTAGTTTGCATGAAATTTAATGGGCGTTATATTACCATGAACCAAATTATTATGCCAAGCATCTACCAGGATGATGCATGGGTGTGATTGTTCAACTAATACTCACTAAATTATTTGAGTTTCTTCAATGCCAATAGTGAACAAAGCACCACAAAAAAGACAAATGCTGTTCTCTACATCAAGATATTCCAATGAACTTTACAATTAATATAGCACTTTCAGCATAGTCCCCAACATAATGCATGAAATATAGCAGCTGTTTTGCACACCAGACGCTCTTACAGACAGCTTTGTGATAATGAGCAGATAATCAAGTGATATTAATTGATGAGTGCACATTGGCCAGGGGATCTGAGATAATGAACCTGCTTGTCCTTGAAAGAGGGTTGTGAGATTTTCTAAACCGTTCTGAAAGTGTGTAACTACATCTCAATTTTATGCCTCACTTTCTCAAGGCAGCACTTCTGACAATGCAGAAATCCCTCAATACTGCATTACAATGTCAACCTTTTCAATCTGATTCAAATGCACTCTCAATTGATAATTATTGATTTATCAACATGTTATATTTGGGAGAGTTCTTCAAAGTTCTACATAGAAAGACAGAGGTTGGTCATTCATCCTCTTGAGATAGTTTCAAAGTTTACTGCACGTGGCTGATCTCTACCTCAGCTTCACTTACCTCCTAATGCTCATTAACCTCATGTTCCCAATATTCTATTGTAACAAGAGACTGTCAACCTCAGCCTTTAAAACCATGAACTGCCTTTTCTGAGATCATTCCAGCAAGATTTACTCCACAACCATAAATAAATAGAGGGAATGAAAATCATGCTCTGACATTTTTTTCTAGTGACCGATCCTCAGTCTGAGAAAGCCTTTGCTGAAATTGTCACAGTGGCAGGAACCAGTAACACAAATTTTAAATGCCTTATAAAAATCAGAAAGCCTGATTCCGATGTATGGCAAACTAATACAAAAACTACAAGTGGGAGAGGGTACACGGATAGACTCATTGTATAGTACAAACAGAAAAACTACTACTTTTTCCAGAGAGTCACCATGGTAGTCTGAATAAGAACAATGAAAGCTGTAACAGAATTATTGTAATTCTTTCCTTGGCCATGATGTTACAGATGCAGGAGGATCAGGTGAAATACCAATCTTTCAAAAATGTTAACATAGAACATTACAGCACAATACAAGCCCTTCGGCCCACAATGTTGTGCCGACCTGAAGATCCAGTATGTTGTGAAATAGGTTTCTCATACATTTATCACTGGTTGCTCCCACCCCAATACTGTTCATGTTTAATTGCTTCAAATTATCATTAATCTATTTGACTGTGAAGAAGGATCAATATCCCTATCAGAGATGATCTTTATTTAACGCTTTTCAAAGCAATTATATCTTACATATCAACGGTCCTCATGGAATCACTGAACAAACACTAAAGTTTTTTTTAACTAGCTAAAAAACTCGTCCATCTTGGATCTGCAAATAACTGGTTTTTCCAATGTCAAAATTAAATTACCTAGTGCACATTAATCTTCAAAACATTCAGTTCTTTGAATCTTACATACAGCATTTGTATACAATGCAAAACACAAAGAACAAGTGGAACCTTGCAAAGCCTGGGGCTTAATGCAAATTCACTTTCAACTCGTCCAATGCAAATCAGAAGTATATTTTGCTAGTTTAGAAAAACATACCCATTCATCTCCCTATTTAAATATTCTAATAACCTGTATTTGTGTAGCACACTTCAAAACACTAGCACAGAAACTGAAAACTCTATACTTGGATTATTCAACTACGAACCTGATAGAGTCCATCTCGAACACTCCAATGAATAAAATTTCTAGAAATGTCCAGTAGTCCAATCTGTTCAAATCTGCTTGCTTGACAATCTCATTGCCTGA
>JAUZTB010000080.1:8204258-8216495 GCA_034780895.1 Rhynchobatus australiae
GGGTACATGGATGTTGCAAAAAGAGAAACAAAAATCAGACCATTAGATGGCAGGCAACACCTAGGTGGTGATCTGATTAAACTCGGGTCAGAAGGTGAAAAAAAAGTATTTTTTAACCTTCGGACCAGTGTTTAATCGGAACACCATGGGATTTTTCCCGACTGGAGTGCAAGTTCTTCGCCAGTAGATGGCGGTGTTTGAGGCATTTGCATCCATTCAACTTTCTCTCCACAACCACCCTGAGACAAGACCCAGCCATGAGGGGGCAGGATAAAGAGTCCCTATTATGTAGTTATTTAAAATACATACTATCCCAAGGGCAGCGAGGAAGCAAGGTCCTCTCAGTCGAGGATGGTCTCCATGCTGCCCACTGACCAGGATTCACACCTTTCAGTTAACTGATGAAAGACGTGGGTTTGTGTGCAGGGACGGGACAGATGAGCACAAGGGAGTACGAGTAAAGGACATAGAAAAGAATTTACAAAAATAACATCCTCTTTTCAAAAATGGAAATCCAGTTTAACGTTGTTCCAAGAAAAAAAATATTAGGCCCCAAGATCCATTTTCAAAAGCCACCCCACCCGAGCCTTGCACACGGGCCACCACGGCCTACTCTCTCTTGCGAAGGATCATGTACATTATTCCACTGATCAGTGTCAAGGGGAAGCAGATCCAGGCAAGGATATAGGAGGAACCGTACCAGCCATTCTGTTTGTCATGGTGGAAGTAAATGGTGTAGATGCTGCACGCAATCACCACACAGAGACCTGAAAGGAAGACACAAGCATCTTTAATTTCACCACTAGATCAGATGGTCACAATAAAGTGAAAAATAAGCTTTAATATTAAAAATTCATCAAACAGCTCAGCAAGAACCCCAGAGTAGAATCTTCCTTTCTTCACTCAATGTCGACTGGGTCCTCAGGACACCATCCAAGGCCGGGCCAATTCTGGCCCAAGGCCTCAAATGTGGAATAATTTTAAAAAATGCTAGAAATATGAAATTAATAAAAATTGCAGAGGATTCTCAGACTAAATGCAGCTTGTTCCCTGCGACAAGTGGATGAGAAGCGTCAATGATTGAATCTTGTGGCCTAGTCAAGGACCTTATTCCTGGATTTTATACATCCCTTTATCAAAGTAAGAGAGTCAGAAATCCATGAGGACGCCTAGGCTATTTTCTACCAGTGTCTAGCATATCCCAGGACTCTTAAAATGGTGATGACTTAACTACAGCTTAACTTTTTATTAAAAAAATTTCCTTCCTACCATTGACCCCAGGTGACTATGAAGAGCAAATTGTATACAAACTTACAAGAGAGCAGCTGGAAGATGCCTGTGAAGATGAATCGATTTCCTTTCTTCAGTGTGAAGAGCTGGCAGATAAAGATGAGGAGCCCACAGCAGCTGAAGATCACAGCCAGCACCATGCTCGCCTGGATAGCCTGCAAGCAATCTGGGAGGAGGAACGCAGTTAAAAAGGTCACCAGGTGAAGACTGCATACAAGGTCATTAAGTTAGGCGGTGATTCTTGTTCAAGGGCATTTTTCTTTTCTACAGCCAAAGCTTGTATCTTAGAAAGAGAATACAGAAGACTGAAGACTGTTTCTCCTTCCCACCACTTTTCCTAACTTTCTCCATTCTCTAAACCTTTTCCCAGATCCACAAATACAGCCCAGCTGAAGTTACTCGCTGAGGGCAAATGGGTTTACAGAACAATATGATATTTTTATTAGTCACAAGTACTTCACAACACACAGTGAAATGCATCTTTGCATAGAATATTCAGGGGACAGCCCGCAAGTGTCACCACGCTTCCGGCGCCAACGTAGCACGCTCGCAACTTCCTAACCAGTCTGTCTTTGGAACGTGGGAGGAAACTGGAGCACCTGGAGGAAACTCAATGCAGACACGGGGAGAATGTACAAACTCCTTACAGACAGTGGCTGGAATTGAACCCCGGTCACTGGTGCTGTAATAGCATCACACTAACCGCTGCACCACCATGCCAGGATTCACTCCCCAAAGGATGCAGCTCAACTTGCTCTGAAGGGAGAGTTAGAGACTGGGATCCAGTCTGCACTGTACTGAAAGGCCAACTCAAAAGGGGTCCCGATCCAGGATCAAATAACTAGTAAGCAGTGTGAAGTGTTGCCCTCTGGTCACCCCTTGAGCCAGAGGATAGTTTCTGGAGCAAAATCCCAAAACAAACCAGTGTGCAGAGACGAGAAGCCAGCTTCACGTGTCAATTAAGTGCATTTCCACAGAAAGTGGCAGCTTTTCAGAGACTGTGTGCACCCCTTATGGGTAAAGCAGTCAAAACATTGTGGACATTGAGGAGTCTCACCCCCTCAATCCAGCCCGTGATCACACCCAGTTGCTCCAGTGGAGACTAGATGATATGCAGTGCCTTCAGTAATCATCAGCTCATCATCTCTGTGCTTTAAAATCTAAAGCTGCTTCCTAGTTCCTTCTGTTTAACCTGCAACCATTCAAACCCATTCAATTATCCTCACTCTGCATGGTGTCGCAGGCCAGGTGGAGGATGCCGACATTGCTGGTCCTTTCAACAGCAGATGGTGCCAGTGAGTCAGCTTGTAAGAGACCACGGAAAATATTGTCCCAGGCCATGTCCCAAGAGAGAAATAAACCAGTGCCGGGGGTGATGTGGGTTAGAACATGACGTTTTAAAGAATGAGAGGGAGACAGAGGGTAAGCTGTAAATGAAGAGCAAGTGTGAGCTTGATTGAGCGATAGAATACATATAAACAAAAGCTATATCTTTATCAGTCACATGTTCATGGAAACACACAGTGAAATGCATCTTTTGCGTAGAGTGTTCTGGGGGCAGCCCGCAAGTGTCGCCACGCTTCCAGCGCCAACATAGCACGCCCACAACCTCCTAACCCGTATGTCTTTGGAATGTGGGAGGAAACCAGAGCACCCGGAGGAAACCCATGCAGACACGGGGAGGACGTACAAACTCCTTACAGACAGTGGCCAGAATTGAACCAGGGTTGCTGGCGCTGTAATAGCGTTACACTAACTGCTATACTCCCTTCTTGGGGTTTTTAGTGCCGGCATGTTGTCCCCTGCCCAACCTGCACTTAATCCAACTCGTCTTCCATCAACTGGGCAGCCTCATCTGCAAACAGTGGAATGATGGGCATTCTTATAACCAAGCCCAGCTGGTTTTCAGCCTACTCCCACACACCCTTCCCAAAGTGATTCACCACCAGTCAGACTGTCTGGGGGCATCAGCCAGCAAGTTAGTATCAGAGAAGTTGCCTCATTCAATAAACCTGATTAAGGCAGAGAATTAGACATTACAGGAACTCCAGAGAGCAGCAAATGACATGAAGATTGGATGTAGTCAATAGCAAGTGGTCTTACCATCAATGTCTTCATAGACTACAGCAATACAGCTGCCATTTTTATAGAAACACTGCTTCCAAATGTCCATGCCATAATCATCTGTGGTCCACCAAACCTGTTGGCAGAACAAATAATCACCTTAGAGGATGAAAGTGCGAGGCAGGAATACAAGTCAATGACCAAATGGTTGGAATGGACACTGTGTCTGAAGTAGCAGGAAACCTAGTGCTGAGAGATGACCATTGACCCAGTTGGTGGCTGTGTATCTGGCATTTGGGCTGCTCCAACAGCAAGCTTCTGGCCGACCACGTCCCTCCATGAAACATGCCCAGTTATTTCCCAGCTGGTTTAGACAGCCTCCTGTCTGATCGATTCCGCCAACCCAAGAACAGAACAGTGCCCTTCCCAGCAATCCTATGCAGAATGATCACTCCACCTCCTAAGACCTTTCCTTCCCCAAATCATTTGGGAAGTTGACCTTGAGAATCCTTTAATAAAATACTGCAGATGCTTGACACCTGAAATAAAAGCACAAAATGCTAATAATACTCAGCACACCGGGCAGGACCTGTGTGAGAGAGCTGCAGAGTTAATATTGGGTCAACAACCAGAACTGAGAGAGAGAGTAGTTTTAAGCTGCAGAGAATGTGGACAGGGATGAATAGGATGAAGGGAATAGCAGTGATAGGGTGAGGCAGGTGGACAAGTCCCTTGTGCTAATGGAGGGAGGAAAAACAGAGCCAAAATCACCAGCATATGACAGACAGAAGTGGACAGTTGTGAAAGAGAAAGCAAGTTACGTGAAGTTGGAGCTTGGAAGGCTGCAATGTGCTCAGATGAGAGGGAAAAAAAATCAGGTACTGTTCCTCAAGCTTGCTCTGAGCCTGGTTAGTGCAGGAGGTCACAAAGAAATGGATCAGAATGGGAGTGGGATGGAGAATTGGGATGCTATTCCTCTTTTGTCCGGACACACTGCAGCCGTCCAAACTCGATATCAAATCGTCCAACTTCAGGAAACTCCACATTCTGTTCCAGAACAGGCCTTTTATTTTAAAGATCACCAGCCATCCATCTGTGAAATTAAGTCAATTATTCTTTCTTCATTAGCACAGCCTGATCTGCCAGGAACATCCCACAACCCTATCACTACACTTCTTGAGACTGGTGCCCTCGTTAACTCATTTGACCAGAGGACAAACTCTGCAACTTATCCCCACAGCAACCCTGGCCTCACCCCACCACAGATATTCCCTTTGTCCTATCCATTCCTTCCTTGCCTTTTTTGTAACTTGAAACTAACGTCTTTCTCTCTTTCCCAGTTCTGATGAAGTGGTATCAGAAACATTAACCCAAAACATTAATTCTGGGTCCCTTTCCCTGACCTACAGAGAGTTTTCAGCATTTACTGTTGATGACACTTTGAGTGGAGCATACAACAGCAGGCTGCAATGCACTCTTCCCCCCCCCCCCATCCTTTAAATCAAGAGACAGTATCACCTCGGAGCTGGTCTGAAGACAAGTTATGATATAGCTCACAACCCAATTCAATTTCTGATCATTGACAAAAGACTGACCAAGCAGCTCCTGCATGGTGCATCACCTTCATGCCATGGGAAGAGGTTGGGGTTGTGAATGTTAGGGGATCCAAGCCATTGTGGCTGGGCCCTGCCTTTCAAAGTTGAAAATTTCCAAAGTGTAGGAATTGCAGCAAATTCATATGGATATTACAAGTTCAGGAGAACAGTCTAAGCTCGTTACCAAACAAGTTAATTTCAAGTTGCAAAAAAAAGGTAGGGAAGGAATGGATAGGTCTAAAGGGAATATCTGTGGTAGGGTGAGGCCAGAGTTGCTGTGGGGATAAGTTGTAGAGTTTGTCCTCTGGCCAAATGAATTAATGTGAGCAATTGGAGGGCGTTAATCCCAAGAAGTATCATGGGGCTGGTGGGACATGCCCAGCAGATCAGGCAGTGCTAGTGGAGAAGGGAAAACTGACCCAATTTCACAGATGAATGGCTGGCAGTAGAGGTAGCGACAGATGCGATGGCCCCAGCTATGCTGAAGCACTCCCTCGCATTGGGTGTCAGAATATACAGGTAGTGAGGAAAACGAGCCGCACGAGTGCCATCCCATACTTACGTTGTTAGCTGTAGAGATAAAGAGAAAGATGATGGTGGACAGGTGCAGGAGGAAGATCGACACTAGTAACAACAGCATATTGGATCCAAGGAGATGTCTTTAGGCGATTGCTACACAATAATAATCCTGCAGAGAGTAGGAAAAACAGTTGGTACATTTATACAAACAGGGAATATCATAAACAACTGTCTGAGATGTATTTAACATCAGAAATCAGCCACCCCTCCAAGACTTTGAGAACTTCGCAAATTCAGGGATTGAACAGAAAATCCTCAATATTTATGCTGGCTTCTTAGAAGTTGTTGGAATCAGCTCGATGCCAAAATCTTGAATTTGCAAACGATTAACAATAATTGGATACATCAACAGTAGCATTACAACATTAGTTAGATCCCTAGTTCCAGCGGAGACGTGGGTCACTGCGGATGCTGGAATCTGGAGCAATACACAAAGCACTGGAAGGACTCAGCAGGTCAGGCAGCATCTATGGAGGGGACAGTTGACGTTTTGGGTCAAGGTCCTTCATCTGGTCTCAACCCAAACCGTCCACTTCCCTCCATAGAGATGCTGCCCGACCTGCTGAGTCCCTCCAGTGCCTTGTGTGTTGCTCCGTGATCTAACTAACCCATCCTGAAACTTTGGCCCCTTACTTTCCCATCCAAGGCTGCTGCCTGCTGTTGATCCCTTCAGCCTATCCACAACCAGCTTCAGACACACAGCTCAACGGAAGACTGGCCAAGATAGATTCAAGACCACACCCAGGGGATACTAAATTTGATTCTGTATCACAAGCTCAAAGGAAACCAAACAAACAAAAATACAGTCCCTGGGTTACAGACACTCCTAAATACAAACAAACTCCCATAATATTAAAATACATAAGTCCATCATACGTTTGTTCCTACAAAAGGCAGAAGTAGATTCCTCTCTCTGTTTCAGTAATTGTGATTTCCCCATTAGTTTTTTTGTGTTCTTGACGCCGTTCAGTACTGTGGAGGTATGGTTACCAGATCAAGTGATTTTTGTGTATTTTCCAACTAGGGAACAAAAATCAATGTCTGTGGAAACAGAGCCCATTACCCGGTACAGCTTGCGTATAGGACAATTCTTTCATGCTTAGATACAGGAGGCCATTTTGCCCAATTGGGTCCACGTCAGCTCCAAGCAAAGCAAATCCCATCAGTCCCATTCCCCTCTCCCTCTGCAGCCCATCCTCTCTCACATGCCCATTAACTGACTTTTATCCACCACTTATCTACACCAAGGTATTGGTTTAGGGATAGTTTACAGCAGCCACTTAACCTACTAACACACCTTTGAGAGGTAACCAGAGTACTTGACAGAACCCACACAGTTACAGGGAGAATGGACAAACTCCAGAGTCAGAAATTTGCAGCATTAACCACCGTACCACTCATTCCGAAGGAAAAAAATGGCTCCGTCTCCCTTAGATACCTGAAGTCATTACTGTGCATTGTGGCAAGCTGGATTATTTTTGAAGATCTAGTTTTTAAGCACCATATTGCCCGGTGATAAAAGATGAGCCAATAATCTCAGTAGACAAAAACCCTCTTATGGTTTCTTCATATTATTCAACAATAACTCTCAAGTCAATAAGAGTTTGTCATTTGCAGAAGTACGGTGAGGTACAGGTACAATGAAAAACTTGCTTGCAGCAGCATCACAGGCACGTAGATTCAGGCACCCGAAAAAAAACAAATTATGAAAGACAGGTGACAAAAACTGTGCTAACAAGACGTTAGTGCAAGCAAGCGAAACACAAATCAGAGACAAGTCCGCAGTAGTGCGAGAGGTGGTCCGTAGTGTTCCGTTGCCGAGGGAGGGTTAGGGTTGTGCAGGTCAGTTCAAGAATCTGATGATTGTTGGAAAGAAGCCTGCTGGTGTGGGACTTCAGGCCTGATGGTAACAGCAAGAAGATGGCACAGTCTAGATGGTGGGGCTCCCTGATGATAGCTGCTGCCTTTTTGAGGCCGCGTCTCATACAGATGCTTTTGATAGTGGGGAGGGCTGTGCCCACGGTGGACATGGCTGTGTCCATTGGAAGCAGATACCGATGATGACAGGGGGATAATCAGCAATATAATGGCTAGGTCACTAACCTGTGCCCACCCATCAAAGACCTGGCTTTATTCATGAGGAAGACGAGACCTTGTGTGGCAAGGCAACTTCCACCTGGGATTGTGCAGCAGGGAAAATTCCAAGCCCGTGCTCCTTATTGCCATGGTGGGGGTTAACCATTCCGAAAGAAACAGCTGGCTTCTAGGCCCAGAACAGGATGAAAAACACTGTGATGCTGAGGGACCCAGCAGGCCAGGCAGCATCCATGGAGAAAAACAGGCGGTCAACCTTTCGGGGCAGGACCCTTCACTCAGTGTTTTTCCACCTCGATTCTAGCATCTGCAGTCCTTCGTTTCTCCAGAACAAGATGTGCAATGAGACAGGGCACGTCCCACAGGGAAAGCGCCATCAAGGCCAGCTCACTGGGACAAGGAGGGCAGAGAGATCAGGCCAATTCGTGACAAGTACAGCCTGTTCCTTCCCCCACCAGCCTGTGAACACCCAACCTCTATCACACAGCTGCAGCTTCTTCCATCACACAACTGACACGTGCCTGCACGCACACACACAATCAAACTGGAAAATCACATCCAAGGCCCTTTCATGTGCATCAGACCTCGCTGCACACAGTGACGAGGTAAACAAATTCCTGGCACAGATAAGGACAGCCAGATGCAAATCTCCTGGTTCCAAATCACATTAAAAACAGCCCTTTGCGCTGCCACCATGCAATGACGTTTGGGTGAACTGACCAGACTTGTCCAGAATTTATTGCTTCATACAGTTTTATTCATTGTGATGATGCTAATCCAAGAGCTCAAATCCCCAGACAGTAAACTGATGAATCTGGTCACTTGCAAATAGTGTCACAACAAACTACAACTGCAAGTTACTTGCTCTTTCATAAGACCTTTCAAATCTTGAGCTGTTCCAGAGGATACACACCCAATGACATACCTTTGAAGCTGGTTGCTGCATTTCCCTATTCCAGTACAATTTGCATTCATGTAAAGCAACAAGGTACAGAGGAAGACAATTTGCATTTGGACATTAGCTGAAAGGCAAGACTTTAGTCTCAAAAACATCACAGAATCATTTATGGCTACATTAGGCACAAGATAACTCTTCATTAAGATTAAATGAATAGTTACCTTCATTTAATCTTACATCTGACACTTCAAATAGGGTGTTGAAGTAAAAATAAAATCATGCAGATGTTGCAAATCTGAAATAAATAAATGCTAGGAATACCCAGGTGGTCAGGCAGTTAAGGTCATTGACTTGAAACACTGACACAGTTTCTCTCTCCACAGATACTCAGTACTAAACCAAACTGACCAACATTTGGTTAGCATCCTCTGAGCCCAAACGCAGGCATCAACAAGTGGCGCTCACGTAGGCAATGGCTGCAGGAAATGCAAGGAGCTGGGTTTGGGCAGGATGGGAACCCTCATTCCCAACAGGCAGCTCAACTGGTGGAGGGTGTTGCAGCACTGCCTTCCTCTGGCAAATGTGACACTAAAAAAGGCATCTTCGGCCCAAGAGACATCCGCTATTTAACCCACCAAATGCTGCGGTTAAATAGCAGATAACTTACCCCGTAAGGTTAATTCAGTTAATCAGGGTGGTGTTGTATAGTAGGTGCAGGTTGGCAGAGGAACTGGGTCCTGCTGATCTGGAGTGCAAGGCTGAAGCTTGGTGACAAAAGCTGTTCACGACTGAATTGTAGACCCTCGCCAGGTTACTAGGCGTTTTTTTTAAATAATGGCTTTGACTTCCTGCCCGTCAGGAGTAGCAAATAGGCTATTGTAGGATTGAGTCAAAGGTGCTCATATTATGGACAAAGTCAGAGATGATAAGGTCTTCAAAGTTGCACCAGGCGCTGACAACCTCTGCCTCCCGAATATTCACCTTGGCTCTTAGTGGGGCTGGACTCTGATGTATGGATGACCTTGACGGCACGGAATAACTTGCACACGTCAGCAAGTTGCTGTTCTCCTCTGCTCTTTTCACCTGCTACCTGTTCTATTATCTACTGGATATCCAACTTCAGGTGCCCAGAGAGCTGCATTGCTCCCCTTGGTGGTTCCGATCCACAAACACCTTATGTTTGTAATTAATTTGTTTCTGGATCCCCTGGTCATCCTCAAACCATCCTGGTTCTTCTTGCCGGAGAAGCCAAGAGTCTCCTCGCAAATGCGAACAATGTCCTAAGTCAGCCAGATTCATTGTGTGTTTACACCAGAAAGTCACTTCACGTTCACAAAGACCCACTAAGACCCATCACACACTGGTCCTCCTGCACTCCCTTAAAGCCACCTTGGCAGAAAGTAGGCACGGTTTGGCAAGCTGTCTGCTTCCCAATCCTATCACTCTTAACCTGTGTCACTTCTCACTTCCCGGAAAAAGAAATACACCAAGGAATATGCAGAGAGTTGTAATTATTTTTGATAAAATAATAGCACGGGTAGCATAGTGGTTAGCGCAACATTATTACAGTGCCAGCGATCGGGGTTCAATTCCTGTCGCTGCCTGTAAGGAGTTTATACCTTCTCCCGTGTCTGCGTGGGTTTCCTCCGGGTGCTCTGGTTTCCTCCCACATTCTAAAGATGTACAGGTAGGTTAATATGAGGCTTAAAATGGGTGGCGCAGACTCGTTGGGCCGGAAGGGCCTATTACCAGGCTGCAAATAAAATTTAATTTAATTTAAAAATTTAGCGTCGTGCAGTGCTGGTCTGAGGAAGCAGATGAGCTCCTACATGACTGCTTTGAGACAGTGGATTGGTCCATGTTCGAAGACTCAGCTGCCAGCCTTGATGAGTATGCCACCATCATCACAGACTTTATCAGCAAGTGTGTGGAGGACTGTGTACCAAAGAATACGGCTGTTCCCAAACAGGAAACCATGGATGAACCGGGAGATCCACTCCCTACTGAAGTCGACGACTGCTGCACACAAATCTGGTGATCCTGACCTGTACAAGAAATCGAGGTATGACCTTTGGAAAGCTATCAGAATACCAAGAGGCAATACCGACTCAAAGCCATCAGTTATGGCAGGGCTTACACGCCATAACAGGCTACAAGACGAAGACAGGCTGCATAGGTAACAACAGCGTATCCCTTCCTGATGAACTTTACGCATTCTATGCACGTTTTGAACAGAAGGGAAGAGGATTGTCACCACCCACCCTGACAGGCTCCAATGCAACTGAACCTGTGGTCAGCGTTGAGGACGTAATATCAGTCTTCCAGAGAGTGAACACGGGGAAAGCATCTGGCCCAGATGATGTCCCTGGCCGTGTGCTTAGATCTTGTGCTGATCAGCCGGCAGAAATATTTGCAGACATATTTAACCTCTCCCTGCTTCAATCTCAGGTTCCCACCTCTCTTAGGAAGACCACTATCATCCCAGTATCAAGGAAAAGCAAGGTAACATGCCTCAATGACTACCGACCAGTGGCTCTGACATCCACCATCATGAAGTGCTTCGAGAGGTTGGTCATGGCATGCATCAAATCCAGCCTCCCAGACGATCCTGACCCACTGCAATTCGCCTATCTCCAAAACAGGTCTACAGTGGACACCTTCCCCCTGACCTCTGGAGTATCTGGACAGTAAAGACACCTGTTAGACTATTGTTTATTGACTACAACTCTGCCTTCAATACAATAATCTCAAGCAAGCTTGTCACTAAACTCCAAGACCTAGGACTCAACACCTCCCTCTGTACCTGGATCCTTGACTTTCTAACCAAGACTGCAATCAGTAATGACAGGCAGGAATACCTCCAGCATGATTATTCTCAACACTGGTGCCCCACAAGGCTGCGTCCTCAGTCCTCTAGTCTACTCTCTATAACTCATGACTGTGTGGCCAGATTCTGCTCTGGCTGCATCTACAAGTTTGCAGATGATACCATCATTGTAGGCTGCATCTCAAACAGCGATGGGTCTGAGTACAGGAAGGAGATAGAGAGCTTAGTGGAATGGTGTCATGACAACAACCTTTCCCTTAATGTCAACAAAATGAAAGAGCTGGTCATTGACTTCAGGAAAGGGGGTGATGTACATGCACCTGTCTACATCAATGGTGCCGAGGTCAAGAGGGTTGACAGCTTCAAGTTCTGGGAGTGAACATCACCAGTCCTAGTCAAATCACTAGATGCCATGCCCAAGAAAGCACACCAGCACCTCTACTTCCTCAGGAGGCTAAAGAAATTCAGTCTGTCCCCTTTGACTCTCTCCAACTTTTACCAATGCACCTCAGAAAGCATCCTATCTGGATGTATTACGGCTTGGTATGGCAACTCCTCTGCCCAGGACCACAAGAAGCTGCAGAGAGTTGTGGGCAAGCCCAGCTCATCATAAACACCAGCCTCACCTCCTTGGACTCTGTCTTTACCTCTTGCTGTCTTGGTGAAGCAGCCAGCATAATCAAAGACCCCACCCACCCAGGGCATTCTCTCTTCTCTCCCCTTCCATCAGGTAGAAGATACAGGAGCCTGAGGGCACGTACCACCAGACGTAAAGACAGCTTCTACCCCACTGTGATAAGACTATTGAACGGTTCCCTTACATGAGATGGACTATGACCTCACGATCTACCTTGTTGTGACCTTGCACCTTATTGCACTGCACTTTCTCT
>JAUZTB010000080.1:9262805-9272999 GCA_034780895.1 Rhynchobatus australiae
AGTCTGTACCATCTACAGGATGCACTGCAGCAACTCACCAGCACTCCTCAGACAGCACCTTCCAAACCCACCACTTCTACCAGCTAGAAGGACAAGGGTGGCAAAAGCACAGGCAACACCACCCCCTGGAAGTTGCCCTCCGAGCCACATGCCATCCTGACTTGGAAATATATCGCTGTTCACTGTCGCTGGGTCAAAATTCTGGAACTTCCCCCTCCTAATAATATTATAGTTGTACCCACACCCCCAAGGACTGCAGTGGTTCCAGAAGGCAGCTCACCACCACCTTCTCGAGGGCAACTAGGGATGGGTAATTAAATTCTAGCCGCACCATGGTGCTGCCTGAACATGGGGAGAATAAAACGGGATTAGTGTAGGATGGTGTACGTGGGTGTTTGCTGTTGGTGTGGACTCAATGGGTTAAAGGGCTCGCTGATATAGAATTCTAGTGCCCATTATCTGATTCATCCCTCTTACCGTAAAGTAGACTTTTCCCAGCTTGCCAAACATATATGAAAAAAAGGGGAAAAGAAGTTTCCTTGGAAACCAGTTCCTGTTCCTTTGTGATACAGAGAAACCAAAGACGCAAGACCCAACCTGCCGCAAGTCAACAGAACATTCCAGAGTGATCACTTCATCCAGCAATCTCTTTTCCCACATCATAGGGGTGTCTTCAATGGAATTAATCACACCGCTGCCAAGTTTTAAGGCCTTCTACAACTTCAAACACTGTTGCGATCTTAAATAATTGTTACTTTTTGATCCTTTCCTTTTACATTTTCTTTTTTGGTTAATGGCTTTCTTCATTCAAACAAACCTGCAGCTGTGTAACTGGTTTAACATCCTGCCCATGAAAGTGATGACTTTCTCTGTCAATGGGTGAATCAATGTTCCCACACAATCTCTGTTAGTCATTAAAAATATGTCAATTTTTATCATCTAATTGCTCATATTTACCTGTCATACTCCAATCACCACTGTAATGTTGTGCCTCACTTTTGTAGCTACTAACTGCAGGAAAACTCCTTTCCAAGAGACCGTCCTGCTGTCAGTAGCAGCCAGCAGTGTTGTGCCAATGTTAATAGAAAATAGACATTATTACATAAACACATGGCTACGACAAAAGCAGAAAATATTGGAAAAACTCAGCAGGTCAGGCAGCATCTGTGGTAGGAGAAGAAATAGTTAGTGTTTCAGGTCGAATGTATGATTTTTAAATGAGAACTGATTTACATCTGCACAGCTTCTTCAATTATCAAATAACCCTTCAGGTCCTCACTGGGTTTCCTCTGGGTGCTCCGGTTTCCTCCCACATTCCAAAGACGTTGGGGTTAGTAGGTTAACATGGGTGTAATTGGGCGGTGTGGGCTCATTGGGCTGGAAGGGCCTGTAACCGTGCTGTATAAATAAACTTTTGACAAGTTTTAAAGTCCTGGGCCCTTCATTAGAACAGAAGATGGATCCCAGATCTGAAACGTTAACTCTTTCTCTTTCCAGAGATATTGTCTGACCTGCTGAATGTTTCCAGCATCTTTCTGCTTTTACTTCAGATTTCCAGCATCTACAGTTCTTTGACTTTCATTTGGTCCAATTATAGAGTCATTAGTTACACAACACGGAAACAGGCCCTTCGGCCCAACTCGTCCATGCCGACCAAGTTGTCTACCTGAGTTGGTCCCATCTGCCTGTGTTTGGCCCATATCCCTCGAGACCTTTTCTATCCATATACCTTTTTAAGTGTCTTGAAAACATTGTTATCATACCTGCCTCGACCACTTCCTCTGGCAGTTCATTCCACTACCGTCTGTGTGAAAAAGTTGCCCCTCAGATCCCTTTCAAATCTTTCCCCTCTCTGCATTGTCTTCAGCTTCAAACCTTGAAAGTTAACTGGAGAAAGACACATACCTCAAAATGAGATTGCTTAGTGGTGAAAATAAAGTTAGCAGCATATGATCCAATTTCAATTTCACCTTGTGTGAATCACACTAACAAGCACTCTGGGTGAGATTGAACCAATTGCAAAATTGGACCAGACCAAGCTAGCATTTCAGAGCTTTCCCTGACACTATGCCCAGTACAGTTTGGAGCTCAAAGCTCCACACAACCACCACCGTGAAACTCTCGGTAGAACTAGGAGCCCATCATGCTAGTTAATTGCTTCTTCTGCTGACACTGGGAGACTTGGCTGAGTTCTTCAGAACAGATTGCAGACAGCTTCAAAATCCACAGTATCCTCAACTGTCAGCAAGGATCTCCTCCAACATTTAGCTGCCGAGATCCTCAAGCAATGGGTGTCTCAATGGTGATATCACATGCATGTTTCGGCTGCATCTGGCCAGTCAGAGTGATTTGAGGACTGCAGGACATGAAGCAAAGATGCAGTGAATCCAGACACACACACACATTCTATGTGGACCTCTCTGATGAATAATGCATTCACAGGCTTGGGTTCTCCGAGGTCGTCATCGCTGAGTCACGTGCTGTTTGACGGGAAGACCTCCGTCTGTGCTCTCTATGTGAAGGTCAAGGTCACGTTGGCTCTGAACCGCCTCACCACAGGAACTTTCCAATCAGTCACAGCAGTCACGATTCCCAATTTACTGCTCACTGCAGCGTCATTAAAGGCACCAAGCATCGCAGCTGCAAAGGAGTGAGTTCATGCACCTCAATTTCAAGGTGGCACCTTGGGCACTGGGTACAGGCTTCCCACAAGTGCAGGCACGTACTGACTGATTTGCCCATAAGGGGGTCCTCTTGAGAACCTTGAAGTGCCTGAGAAGCTGTTGCACAGGACCCATCCCCTCAGAGTGTCCAATGATGGTATGACCCTAGACCGTGGCCCCTTCTCCACAGGGCCCCTGCGATGGCTGCACTGAGCTCAGTTATTCCCTCAGCACATGGTCCTGCACCCTGGAGTGTGACAGTTGGCAGCAGTCCCTTACGGACATCTCGCTGCACTGGAAATCAAACTAAGTATGTCTTTCACCAACGATATTTGTCTTGGTGTGCGTCCCTGGGAACGGCTCATAGATCAAAGAGTCCTGTTGTTTTGATGACAGAAATGAATGTCAAATCAAGTTGTGTTTATTGTCTTAGGCACAAGTACAATGAAAAACTTACTGGCAGCAGCATCACAGGCTCATAGCATTATATTAAGTAGCATTCACAAAAAGAACTTAAATTGTACACAATTTTACAAGAAAGAACACAATTAGAACAAAAAAGAAGTCCATTTTAGAGCAAAGTGATCACAGTGTTGCTAAACTCTAGTGATTAGAATTGTGCCAGTTGGTTGAACTGAATGGTTGAAGGGAAGTAGCTGTTCTTGAACCTGGTGGTGTGGGGACTTCAGGCTTCTGTACCTCCTGCCCAGTGGTAGCTGCGAGATGATGGCACGGTCTGGATGGTGGGGATCTTTGATGATGGATGTTGCCTTCTTGAGGCAGCACCTCCTGTAGATACATGTGTGTTTGTTTCTCTCTGTAATCCCAGTATCTTTGCTGTGTTTGTTATCAGTCTGTTTCTGATTGTGTTTCCGACTGTCTTTCTGTTTGCTTCTGTCTGTGTGTCTATGTCAATGTCTTTAGCTGTGTTTCTCTGTGTGTTTCTCCCCCTATTTCTGTCCACTTGTCTGGACCCCTCCGTGTGTCTCTGACTGCACGCTGCTTTTGCCCAGTGCTGCCCACTGACCACTGTTGTCTCCACTTTCTTCAGGTGGTGTGTGGTCTGGTAGCAGGGTGTTTGCATTACCTCTTCCTCTCCGTCTTCAGCTGGATGTTCCTGGATAGTCTGCAGCTTTTCATCATGTCCAGACACCTGACAGTCACAAATTATACCCGTACACACATCATCAGACGAAGATACCTGTACGTTTCCGGTTATGCCGTCCCTGCTGTGATAGTCATTATCTCGGCAGCAATATACCCCAGAGGTTATGGAACAGATGATCAGTGAGTATTTGAACGATAAGGAAATGTCATAGAATGATCCAACTCACTACGACACAGAAGGAGGGAATTTGGTCCATCAGTCCATGCTGGCTCCCAGCAGCCCAATCCCATCAGTCCTATTGCCCCTCTCCTTATCTCCCTCTACCCCTGCATCTTGTTCTCTCACACATGCCCATCAACTCCCCTTTGATTCCTTTCCCACCCGCCTGCACTGATCGGTAATTTGCCATCGATCAGTTAACCTGCCACACGTCTTTGGGATGTGGGAGCAAACCGGAGCCCTCAGGGCAAACCTGACACGGGCGCAGGGAGAGCGTGCAAACTCCACACAGACAGCAGCCGAGGTCGGGATCCAGCCCGGGTCCCTGGAGGCAGCAACACTACTTGCTGCCCCACTGTGCTGCCCCAACACAGAAGGGGCTGAGCTGAGTCCTGGACCAGCTCCGAGAACAAACTATTCAGTTCGTCCAATACCCTTCCCCATGGAGTTTGTAACTCCCCCCTGAGTCTGTATCCGCCCCCTCTCTGCAGGACACAATCCCCCTCACCACAAGCCAATGCTTGAGCTTTTCTGCTAAATACCTGTGGGTCTTCTTGTAATTGTTTTAAATAACTGCTCCAGGCACCACCCCTCCTGCCGAAAGAAACCGTTTCTTGTTTATTCTATTCAAACCTTGATAACATTGAATTAAATCTTCCCCAAACTGTCCCTGCGGGAGGAGATGTAAAAAGTTGCTGTGGGATTTGTAAGAAGACAAAGATCAGCGAGGGTTATAATGGGTCTTGTCTCAGATGGTCCCAGGGACTGGGGATGGTTTGGCTTCACCTGCTGACAGACCCTGAGTCAGCTGATCTCGCCTGCCGTACCACTGAGGGGTCTGACACTGGCCGTGAGCCAGACGAGAATCGCAGATGGGCAACAGGAGAAGGCCATTCAGCCCCTCAAGCATAGTCCACCAATCATCCCTGCCAAGGGCCCATTTCCCCAGCCTGGGTCCACAGCCCTTTATACCCCGATCTAACAAGTGACCACCCACCTCAGCCACCTGCAGTGACCTGAGTTCCTGTCCCTGCTCTCCATCAGGGACCAGCAGAAATGTGTCCAGGTGAGATCCCAGCATCATGTGATTTTGTAGAGCAGGTGTAGGTGATTTGGATAATGCCCACCTCGTGTCTCCTTCAACTTTTGTTGGCGTTGACCACAGTGAGAGATGCAAAGCAGGCTTCAGTCGAACACCACCCGTGATGCGGTCAGACTCGATCGTTATCAACCCCAGTCTGTGTGTGTGTGCGGGGGGATGGAGGAGAGGGGGACGGGGTGGGGAGGAGGGCAGAGCGGTTCCCTTGGTAACCATCCGTCCTGCGCTAAGTGGCTCCGTCCTCCCAGTTTTAGGACAGCAGCCTCACTTTAGGTACGGGCGACGAGCTGCAGTGCAGAGCTGAGGGAGAGCCACACTGTCAGCGGTGCTGTCAGTGGGTGAGATATTGGGGCAATGTCCTGTCTGTCAGCTCAGACGGACAGAACAGCTCCCACAATACTGTTTCAGTGAAGAGCAAGGGCAGTTCTCCCCCACCTTCAGGTCAACGCTCACCACACAACCAATGGCATTGGTTTGGTCATCAGCACACTGCTGCTTTTTGGGATCTTGCTGTGCAGAGATTGCCCGCCGTTTTCCTGCATCGTAACACTACTGACATTCCAAGTGTATTCCACGATCCAACTGCCACTCAGTGATGAAACTCTTTCACCCTCACAGCTGTTGGCTGAAGCACGATTCGGGGTTTAACTGGAGTTTCCAGGGCCCGGTCTGTGTCGTGATTGTGGTAAGCTTCTCGTTTCTTTCCTCTCTGCGGCCGTTCCCGACCGGGGGTCCTCACTCGTCGGGTGATTCGCTTTCGGGCCCCCGTGTGTGTCTGCGTCCTGCTGTCTGCAGACCCGGGGCTCACAAAGACCAGGTATCACTGTGTGCTGGGTTCTCTCCGGCCCCAGTGTTGGGAAGGATGAGCTTGGGGGAGGGGGGGAGCACTGAAGCTCAGTCCAGCCTCTCCTCTGTGGGGAAGGACCACAGTGTAGGATTGTGCCCCCACTGAGGGACTGGGTCCTGTGTAACATCCCCTCAGACATGGAATGTGAGAACGATTAACGTCCTCTCAATGTTTGAGTGTCTGACACTGTGAACGGTAGACACATTTGATGAATATTGTTGATGAACTTGGGCCTCAGGTGTGTGTCAATCACACCTCTTGACCTGAGAGCTGGCCTTTGACCCCTGCCCAGCCCTGATCTGTTGCTTTCACTCCTGACCCTGAGTCTGTGCCCCCTCAACTCCAACCCTGTGTTACCCTGAACCCCAGACCCTGACCGACAGGAAGTGTGCACCCAACCTACACGTCCCCAGGAGCTTGCTCCTGAAACCCTCACTATGTCTTCAGGCTGTGAGTACACTGGGCCCACCGACGGTGGTACCTTGCTGGTCTCCTTCATCCCACTGAGTCTTCAGTATGTTTGCAGATTAGATGCCTTTGATCTACAAGCAAGTTCCTGTTTTTCAAGTATGTCTTTCCACCATCTCGATTGTCCTTTTACTTGACACTGAGCAGGCCTGGGCTTGGGTATAGCTCGTAGGAAAATTTGAGGAGGCCCAAGGATAGACCCTTTGGCCCACAATGTCTGTGCCAATCATGATGCCAATTTTAACTAATCTCTTCTGCCTGCACATGATCTATATCACTGCATTCCCGACCTGTCGATGTCCATCTAAATGCCTCTTAAGCGAACTATCCTTAAAATCCAAAAAAGTCTTTAGCTACCCTACCCATGCCTCTCCTCATTTTATATACTTCTATAAGGTTGCCCCTCCGATGCTCCAGAGAAAACAGTTGAAGGTTGTCCAACCTCTCCGTATAGTTAAAAATCTCTAATCCAGGGAACATCCTGGTGAACCTCTCCTGCACCCTCTCCAAAGCCTCCACATCCTTCCTGTAATGGGGCAACCAGAACTGAACGCAATACTCCAGATGTGGCTGAAGCAAAGTTTTATTCAGCTGCATCACGAATTCCCGACTTTTATGCTCAACACACTGACTGATGAAGGCAAGTATGCCGGATGCCTTTGTTACCACCCTGCAGGTGTTGCCGCTTTCAGGGAGCTTTGGACTTGCACCCCAAGAACCCTCTCCACATCAATGATCTCAGGGTCCTGCCACTTACTGTATACATTTGACCTCCCAGAAGGCAACACCTCAAACTTGTCCAGATTAAACTCCATCCGCCATTTCTCTGCCCACATTTCCAACTGATCTATATCCAGCTAAATCCACTGGCAATCTTCCTCACTGTGCACAACTCTCCCAATGTTCAAGTCATCTGCTAACTCATCTACATCTTCATCCAAACCATATATACATGAAATGAGAAGTCCCATCACTGATCCCTGCAGAACACCACTGTTCACGGACCTCCAACCAGAACAACACCCCTCCATTACTACACTCTGTCTCTCTCTGTCTTTCATGGACAGTTAAATTTTGAAGTCAATCTACCAAGTCTCCATGGATCCTGGTGCCTAAATCTTTTGGATTAGTTTACCATGAGCGACCTTGTCAAAAGTTTTCTAAAAATCCAAATCAAATACAAATGTTTAGATCAAAACTTAGAAGCCATTTTTGAATGTTTAACTGAGTTGAGAATTTCTATGGAGAATTGGTTTTGTTTTTCTATAATTATGATCCAATGCTTCAGTCAAAAAAGGAAATTCAGGATCCATTCTACACACTGATGCCCACTCGTAGCCGCATTACTGCCAGAGCGGTAGAATGGTGGTGCTGTTTTCAGCTTATGGCATCATAAACGCTATGGCTTTGGATTTTATAATCCAGACCCAAAGGCAGGGATGCACTCTCAAGACTTGCAAGTTCAGTGTTTCAGCCCATTTGAAAACATAGTTGCAGTGCTTGCCACTGCCTCTAAAGTCTCTTCCAATTCTTGTTTGCCATGCTAATGTTATTGCTGACTTACAATTAACAAATTAACAAAAAAAATAAATACACTCATAATATTACATTTGAGTTGTAAAATCTGGGGGCTGAAATTAAATCTCAAAAACTCTTTTCAGATAACTCTTGCATGTTTTATTAAGTACTAAACTATTAAAACTTCAGTGATTGCACCAGAATAGGACTGCACTAATAACATTCAAATTCTGTGAATCAAAGTATTTGTACAATTATTAACAAAACTAATCAACTGAACAAATTAAAGAAATGTACTGGTACATAAATAAAACTTAAGATGGGGGCAGTTAAGTATATTAAAAATATATAGAATGTACAGCACAGAATCAGGCTATTCATTCCTGCCTGCACAGGTGTACACATTCACTTAAGCCTGCTCCTAGTCTATCATCAATATTTCAAAATTTTGAAAGCCTTGGAGAAAAATGCAAAGGTTATCTAAAGAGGAGATCTGCAATCTCTTCCAAGACTAATGTGTAAAAAAAGTCACAATAGGTAAAAATGAAAAGAGAGGAAATCCGAGAAGCACATAGCTAATGGGTTGTGCTGAAATCCTGTTGCATAGGATCATTGTGAAGACAACATAATACACCTCAAGTGGCTGTACAGGGAATGGCCGTTTCTTAGCTTATTGGCTTGTCCATCAGGTGAATACCTGTTTTCTCATTGGTTTTGCCACAGGTATCTAATAGGTTTTCTAATTGGACTGTTATCTAAGGAGTACCTCTTATCTCAGGTATAAAAGGTTTTTTTTGTTAAATCACTCTCTTGCTCATCTTTCTCTCTTTCTTATCTTGCTCTCCCTCCTGGCCAGAGCTCATTTTTAGTTCCTTTGTCTCGGCTCATTTCCTAGTAGTAAAGCTAGTGCCACGTGCTTTGTGACTGTTTCTTTGTTTTAAACTTTTCCAATAAAACTTTGTGAAGTACAAAGTTGTCTTCAACTCATTCTTGGACTCCTGTACGAACCTGTAGATTCGAAAATAACTAGATCCGACAGAAGGTAAGGTTTCCTCTCTGCAGTACGCCAAGAGGGGTACAGCACAGATATTTATAATTTTGTTTTAACACAAAGGACAACAAAATTCTCTTTTCTCCCCCCCCAAAGAGTGTGGATGAAGGGTCAATGGAAACTACCAAAATGATTTATTAGACAATGGTATCAAAAGTATATATTAACAAAGAAAGACCATTAAAGACCCAGTCTGCCACGTGCAACCATGGTATATTGAGTAGTATCAAATATATACACTACTCACCCACCCAAACCTGCAATCTCTTGGGAGGGAGAGAAATATGGAAAATCTGCAACCATATTTGGGATATTCATATCCATTCACTGCCCCAGATCCAGGTGATCATTATTAGTACAGGAAATAACCCTACATAATTCCTTGCTGATTCAGCACCCCTGAGCCAAGGGCTTACTTGAGAGTTCTGGGGGAAAGAGCCACCTAATCATCACCAAGGTTTTACATTAATTTAAAATTGTGAGCACTGGTACTCCATAATTCATGTGATTCTAACAACTTCCTTCATCACTTTATGGCCCTCAAACAGTTTACCTCTGAAGATGCAAGTTGACAAGAGCATCAGTTATCAGTTTACAGAAGTATTTCTGCCCTACTGTCCCATAGACATATCCATGTGGGCCAACCCAATGTAGAAAAGTGGCCTTGTGATGCTTAGCATCTATCTTATTTACTAAGGTGTGCAATGCAACTTGCTTCCAACAGAACTGGAAACTTTGCTCATCTTTCAGCAGACCTTGGAGTTCGTCACAAGCTTTTCCCACTGATATTGGCTTTATATTCAGCGTTGCTTGTCTAATCATCTTTTTTCAAGGTAGTGTTGGCAAATGTAATAAAATGTAATCAGAAATTTCTGAAAGGATATCAATAGGTGTGTCAAAGTTTATAATCTTTTCAATATTAGATGAAATCTCAGTCCCATAGATGTACATTTCCTACTTTCTAATTCATATAAAAAGTCACCAAATATTCCTCCCAAGATACCAGTTATGCTTGTAAATGCAGATCTACTTGAGGTCAGAAAAAGTACTTTATCCAGCATTTTCAAATAATAAGGGTCAATGGGGATAAACTCTTGTATTGTAGAACAAGTCCGTAAAGCAAAGCAATTTATGCTTTTTGGTTTGTAATCATCTAAAGATTACAGTAGCTAGGTGATCCAATATTGTTTACATTGTTATCCCAGTGGACACTGGAGAGGA
>JAUZTB010000080.1:9496426-9512255 GCA_034780895.1 Rhynchobatus australiae
TGTTCTCAATTAAGCACTACCCCATTTGTTTGTCCCAGTAGATCAGGATGATACCATAACCCAAGATCCTGTCTATTTATTCCATTAGTATTGATGGATCTTATTCTGTGCCATTCAAAAGCAATGACTTCTCCCAGGCCTTTGGCCAATGTTCCTTCCTCAAAGAAGAAATTTCATTTATTTCCTTATATTTTATGGTTGCCATGTTTCTCTATATTAATAAGTCACTGTACTCTAAAATGCAGTTTATTACATGAAATATTTGAATGCAAAAGGCACAAATATAATGTATGATGAAATATTGCTGCTTTGGAAAGATGCCAAGCAAAGAACAGGCATCTATTATAGTCAGAGGAGGAAAAATATCTGGTTGGTTTTAACTGAGGCATGCTTCTGCACAATTCCCAGCTGGATGTTTAAAAGACCATTAGCAAAAGTCTTGGAGCAGATTGCCCTATTGGCCTAGGAAGAGAAAGCATAAATATGTATCTGCTGCTAAATTACTAGGCATTACACAATGAGCTCCCATTCCCTCTACCCCCAAGAGTTCTTTCAAGGTATTCAAATCGATAAGAATCCCATATCCATGATAATAAGTAACATGACTGAGAGCATTCCCAGTCTTGAAAATACATGCTTTTTTCCCCCCAACAGGCTGAGGATGAATCTGTGTACTGGCCAAGCCGAGAAGAATCTATGAACTGTGAAGCCTTTACTGTAACCCTTATCAGCAAAGACATCCTGTGCCTCTCTAATGAAGAGCAAGTTATCATCCATGATTTCATCCTGGAGGCAACACAGGTATAGCAAAATATTCTGGATTTACAATTTTGTCATAATTGATAAACAGAATCCTTTTCTCGAAACTGAATATTCTGGAGATAGAGCAGTTAAACATGGGATTAACTCAATAATTTAAAAATACATTGTTTTTTAAAATACTGATCAAACCTCTTGCAATAAAAAGCTAAATGTTCTTCCAATATATATGACAAAATGAAAAAAAAGAATCAGATCTATTATCACTGACTTACATGTCATGAAATTTGCTGTTTTGTGGTAGCTGTACAATACAAAGACAAAATTACTGTAAGTTACAAGATAAATAAGGCAAAAAAGGGAATAACAAAGTAGTATTCATGGACCATTAGAAATCTGACAGCAGAGGGGAAGAAACTGTTCCTAAATCATTGAGTGTGGGTTTTCAGGCTTCAGTATCTCCTCCCCAATGGTAGTAATGAGCAGAGGGCAGGTCCCGGATAGTGAGGGTCCTTAGTGATGGGATGCTGCCTTCTTGAGGCACCATGGTGGGGAGGGTTGTGCCTGTCATGGAGCTGACTGAGTAAAACATGATTGCTTTACTGCTGATAAAATGTTACTTTTTTTAAACTAACCACCAATCCATCAAACTTTGGCACATTAATGCTCTTTAGAAAGACTTCAGATAAGTATGATTATCTTCTGTTCATATTTGAAGCAAATTAGTTTTGGATAGTCTTATGTTTCCTCACTCAGCAAAGTTACAGGACTGTTGGGTTTAGAACCAGTAAGATTGATGTTAGGGGAGGCTGCAGTTTGCACTAGATTAAAACATACGAATTTGAGGCTAATGGTAACCTCACTTTGCACAATCATCACACTTCAAATATTTTCATCTCCCTAAGTGTTGGGAGTGAAGATCTTCCATCGATGCATGCCAAACTGGCGAACAAGAATGTGGTATCATCAGTGCGTTGCTACCAGCAAAAATTGGGCCAGATGGAAGCTGGCTTTTTATTCCAGTATCACTGAATCAGCATCAGTTATCATTATCTAGTATAACCCAGCTCCCCATGTTTCAGCGTCTACGATGGCTCTGCCGTTATATGGTTGTGTTTGTATAAAGAAATATTAGTCTTTGAAAAAGTTACTCTGCCTGAGTGAATTGATAAATCTAATGTGATTTCTGGTGACACCACTGAGGTTATTAAAACTTGGACTAAGGATGCAAGTGAGTTAACCTCAAATGAAAAGTACCATGAAGAAAATCACTTGCTTTTAAACAAACTAATTTGCATAGTAATGATCAAAATATGATTTAGTTCTGACTTTTTGGAATTGTGAAAAGTAACTTTGCCATTAGATATCACAACTTGCACCAACAGCGACTTTGTCAAATGGTAAAGCACTGGAACAAACTTGGCCTCAGGGAACCTTTCCCCAGCTCCCTGACTGGGAATCCTACACACTCAGCCTGCACTAGTTGTAAGGGGGGAGGAACCACAAAAGAAGTATAATTGTGCGATAATCACAACACCAAAAAATTGCAAGAGACCTGAATGAAACCTGTCATGGTGAAATGAAGAGTGATCATTGAAATGTTAGCACACGGAATAAGTATTTTCTTAGACAGCAACACATGTCCCTGTACAAATTTTAAGTACAGTAGATCAAAAAAACTAAAGGTACCAGAGGGTCTTACAGATGGATATTGTCTAGTCCAGACTTGTAAAATAAAATTTGTAAGTTCTAAAAATTTTAAGTGAATGTTGGGAAGCTGTTCTTACAGATGAAAAGGGAGGATAACCTAACAAGACAACTGCAAATCCATAAATCTAAAGTAACAAAACCGATGACAAGAAATGAATTTCAAGAAAATATTTACAACAAAAATTAAAAATACAGCCAAGGCATTTAAAGGAAGAATATGCATCCTGATATATTTAAGTAATGTTGCTATATGGAGCAGTGGGAGTTCTACGGATGTACAGTGGAGAGCATTCTGACTGGTTGCATCACCACTTGGTATGGAGGCTCCAATGCGCAGGATTGAAAGAGGCTGCAGAGGGTTGTAGAATCAGCCAGCTCCATCACGGGCACGACCCTCCCCACCATCAAGGACATCTTCAAGAGGCAGTGCCTCAAGAAGGTGGCATCCATCATTCAGGAGCCTCACCATCTGGGACATGCCCTCTTTGTGTTACTACCATCAGGGAGGAGGTACAGGCATCTGAGAACCCACATTCAATGTTTTCGGAACAGCTTCTTCCCCTCCACCATCAGATTTCTGAACGGTCCATGTACACTACCTCATTATTCCTCGTTTGCACTAGTTATATATTTTGTAACATATTAATTGTCATGTTTTGCACTGTACTGCTGCCACAAAAGAACAAATTTCATGACATATGTCAGTGATAATAAATCTGGTTCTGATGATAAAGGTTGAGCAGAGATAAAGAATTTGGCAGAAGGAATGAATACAACAGTTACTTGTTAAAGAGTGATACCAGAATGAGGAAATATTGAATAGCTTGCCTTAGGCTTTAGTGTTGAGGCCCCTTCTGTTTCAAATCTAACTTGGAGACAGACACCCAATGCAAATGAGATTGATGAATCAACCAGGGATCTCCAAGTGGAGCAGCATTAAATATGGAATTAGACAAATCAATGACAGATAAAATTCCTTTGAGGTAGACATACTTTTATAGATTATATTAGAAAAGATGGATGGCAGTGCTATGTTTCACTAAGTATAGAGCTAGCAAAATGTAAAATTGAATGGGAACTGAATTTAGTAATGGACTTGGCACTAACCATGTCAAATCAGTGTGGAACAGCTGTGAACAAAAAATTAGAATGCCTTATTGTACTGGAATCTGAATTCTGGTGATCTACTGGCATTGATATGGAGACGATACTGAGGAGTGCTAAATTTGGACTTACAGATGCAAGTGATTTAGCCTGAAGTGAAAACTACCAGGAAAAATTCACTACTTATAACAAACTGTCATTTCTATTTTAATGAACTAACTTAATATGCATTTTAAGGAGCTAAAAGTAAGTACAATTGTGTCAAAAGATGTCACGTTAACATGGTACAATGCCCTTATCAGATTGCACCCTGGATACTGATTTTTTTTTAATTCATTTTCGGGATCTGTGTATTGCCAGCAAGGTCACATCTATTGCCTGTCTTAGTTATCCTTGAGTGAGTGAGCTGACTTTTTGAACTGCTGTAGTCCTTCTTCTGAAGGTACTCTCTCAGCGCTATCGGGGAGAGAGTTCCAGGAGTTGGACCCGGTGAGCAGGGATGTATTTCCAAGCCAGGACTGTGTGCAACTTGGAGGGGAACCTGCAGCTGGTGGTGTTGGCCAGTGTCCGCTGCCTTTGTCCTAGGTGGTGCTGGTCACAGTCTGGGACATTGTTGGAGTAACCCAGCTGAGTAATAGCAGTGCATTTTGCAAATGGTACACAGTGCGACCATTGTGCACTAGTAGTAGAGGGAGTGCATCTTTAGGTGAATGGTCAGTCTTTTTCCCAAGGTAGAGGAGTCTAAAACTAAGTTTTGCCTAGTTTACCTGAAACACTGGTTTAAGGTGAGAAGGGAAAGATTTAAGAGGGATCTGAGAGGCAATTTTTTCACATGGAAGGTGGTGGGTGTTTGGAATGAGCTGCTAGAGAAAGTGGTAAAGGCGGGTACAATTACAACATTTATGATGTATACATGGATAGGAGAACTTCAGAGGGAATTGGGCAAATGGCACTAGCTCGGGTAGGCCACTTGGTCAGCATGAAGGAGTTGGGTTGAAGGGCCTGTTTCTGTGCTTTGTAGCTCTTATCTCTATGGTTGATGGGGTGCTGGTGAACTGGGCTGCCTTGTCATGAATGGTATGGAGCTTTTTGAGTTGCCACTACACTCATTCAAGCTGCTGGAGAGAATTCCATTTGCACTCCTGATGTGCACTTTGTGTCAGGAGGTGAGTCACTTGCCACAGATCCCTGGACTCTGGACCTTGTAGCCATGGTATGTATTTGGCTCATCCAGTTGAGTTTCTGGTTAATGGCGGCCCTCTCCAGGTTGATGTTGGGGGGCTCAATGATGGGAATACCATTGAACATCAAGGGGAGCTGGCTGGCCTCTTCATTCGAGGCAGTTATTGCCTGTTTGTGGCATGGGTGTTACTTGCCACTTCTCAGCCAAGGTCTGAACATTTGTCTGGGCCTTGATCTGTGCAGGAGTTGCAAATGAATATGACACAATCATCAGGAAACGTCACCATCTCTGATCTTGCGATGGAGGAAAGGCCACCGATAAAGGTGGCACTCTGCCCTGAGAAACTCCTGCCGTGATGTCCTGGGGCAGGGGTAATGACCCTCCTGACTACCACAACCATCTACCATTGTGAAAGGTGTGCCACCACTGGAGTTTTCCTCTCTTAATGCCTTCTGATTCCAGCGTGCCCTAATACCACACCACAAATGCTGCCTTGATATTGACGGCAATCGGCCTTGTCTCAAGGCTGCGGTGAGCTCTGGAGCAGAATAGTCTCGGCAAAATCCCAAGTGGTTATTGATGAGCAAGTGCTGCTTGATAGCTCTACCAACATCAGCAAGGATTGGAGGGCATTCTCCTCATAGGGGCCTCTCTTCACTTCAGGCACCAACTACCTCACCCCGTACAGTACCTGGGTTGGAGAAAGTATCCAGGTTCGTGTACATCTTGGAGCAGGGATACCACTTGAAAGTCTTGTCCAAGATGTATTTGTGCAGAAGGACCATCCTTGGTACAGTCCAGTATTTCCTAGAACTTTGGGTTCTAGATTAGAGCCCAATTTTTTCCTCTATTTATCCATTGGATACTGTGGCCAGCACTGCACGTCCCCTAATTGTGCCTGCTGTCCCACCCCCAACATACAGGGACTATCTGGGTTATTTCAGGGGGACATTAGGAGCCAACCATATTGGTGAGTCTGGAGTTGCGCAGCCCAGAGCAGGTAAGGACGGCAGGTCTCCTTCCCCCGAGAACATCAGTGAACCAGATGAGTTTTTACAATTATCCAGTGGTTACCGTTGCTGAGGCTTGTTTCTCATTGGTCTGCTATGTCAACAGCTAGGAAACTCCTGTCATGTGGTCAGTGAGCACCTCTGAGAGGACAAGCCCTTGGAGAAGAAGTGTGCCTTTTTGTTTTGTTGGTTGTGTAATTATTCGCTGTCTAATGGTGGACCTGTTGCTGTCTGATTTCAGTCCTATTTCGTATCGGACTATGACCCAACGATCGAGGACTCCTACACCAAGCAGTGCGTCATCGATGATCGAGCTGCACGACTAGACAGTGAGTACCATCCAATGTTCCCAGTGTGACTTGTCCCTACCATCTTGGAGTATCTTGCCTAGAAATTGGATCAGTTTTGGTGAGCTTTAGTTAAATCTAGTATCAGATTGATACTCAATAAGCTTGCAAAATTAACCACCTCTGTTGTTTTGAGAAAGTGTTAAGAGGGATTAAGATTGAAACTGCTGTTTCGTGGATGCTGCCGATTGCTACACAGGTTGCAGCTATGGCACGTGTAAGCTGACTTGTGGTTGAACCCAGTTAAAGAGATCTCGCTATGGCAACCTGATAGGGCGGATTATCATGCCCCACGGCCGTGAGTGATCTCTTGCCAGTGGCGACGTTGGGTCACTGATCAGGAGCCAGGATCTGCATCGAGGGCTGCTACCTACGCAACTGAATTATCAGGAGATGCAAGAGATAAGCCCATCAGATACAGGAGCAGAATTAGGCCATTCGGTCCATTTGAGTCTGCTCCATCTTTCAATCATGCCTGATTTTTTTTTTCCCCAACCCCATTTTCCTGCCTTCTCCTTGTAATTCTTAACCCCCTTACCAATCAAGAACCCATCAATCTCTGCCTTAAATACACCCAATAGCTTGGCCACCACAGCCCTCCGTCAATTAACCTACCATGACACACATTCACAAGGATGTTCCTGTGACTGGAGGGTCTGAGCTACAAGGAGACACTGCTTTCCCTGGAGCTTGGGAGGCTGAGGGGCCACACGAGGGGCATAGACGAGGTAAATGGTCGGTCTTTTTCCCAGGGTAGGAGAGTCTAAGGAAACAGACCGCAGACGCTGGAATCTAGATGAAAAACATGACACTGGAGGAACTCAGCAGGCAAGGCAGCAACCGTGGAGAAGAGCAGGTGGTCAGCATTTCGGGTCAAGACCCTTCTTCAGGACTGAAGATAGGAAAAGTGGAAGCCCCATGTATAGGAGGGAAGAGCAGAGCAGTGATAGGTGGACAAATGAGGGGAGGTGCGGTGGGCCCAGGGAGGCGATGGGTAGATGGAGGAAAGAGATGGTGATAGGCAGGTGCAGAGGCATAGGGAGAGGTAGGTTTTATCACACTGGGTGGTGAATATGTGGAACGAGCTGACAGAGGAGGAGATGGAGGCTGATACAATCATAATGTTAAAAGGCTTTTGGACAGGTGCTTGGATGGGAAAGGAAGGATATGGACCTAATGTGGGCAAAGGACATTAGCATAGATGGGCATCATGGTTGGCATAGAAAAGGACCATTTCTCTTCTGTACAGTTCTGATTGTATATTTTGAATGTGGAAGGAAACTTATGGAAAACCACCTGGTAATTGGTTTATTTTTCTCACAAGTATACAGCGAAAAACTTGTTTTGTATGCCATCCATATCCTTTCAAAATATCAGTACATCGAGGCAGTACAAAAGGGAAAACAGTGTAGAATATAATGTTACAGGTGCAGTGCAGGTAGACAAAGCCAAGGCCATAACAAGGTATATTGTGAGGTCAAGAGTCCATCTTATCGTACAAGTGATAATAGTCTTCTAACAGCGGGATAGAAACTGTCCTTGAGCCAGGTGGTACATGTTTTCAAGCTTTTCTATCTTCTGCCTGATGGGGATGGGAGAGTAGGGAGGAGAGAGCATGTCTGGGATGGGAGGTCTTTGATTCTGTTGGTTTCTTTCCCAAGGCAGCAGGAAGTGTAGACTGCCGTGGAAGGGAGACTGGTTTTCATGATGGATTGAGCTGTGTCCACAATTCTCTGCAATTTCTTGTGGTCTTGGACAGAGCAGTTGCCACAACAAGCTGTGATGCATCCGGATAGGATGCTTTCTATGGTGCATCTATTAAAAATTGGTGAGGGTCAATGGGGACATGCCAAGTTTCCTTAGCCTTTTGAGGAAATTGAGGTGCTGGTGTGCTTTCTTAGCCATGACATCTACTTGGTTGGACCAGAACAAGCTATTGGTCAGGAACTTGTAGCTCTCGACTATCTTCGCCTCAGTACCATTGATGTATACTTGGGGGTGGGTTCATGGTGTGCTCCACTCCACTTCAATAACCAGCTCTTTGGTTTTGCTGACATTGAGGGATGTCTCTAAGTGTTCTATCTCTTTCCAATACTCTATCTCGCTTGTTATTTGAGATCTGGCCCGCTGTGGATATAAAAGCCGAAAATGCGTATCACCAGGCTCAAGGGCAGCCTCTATCCCGCTGTTATAAGACTATTGAACGAACCCCTTGTATGATAATATGGACTCTTGACCTCATCTACCTAGTTATGGCCTTCCATCTTATTGTCTACCTGCACTGCACTTTCTCTGTAACTATAACCAAACTTGTAGATGGAGTTTGAGCAGAATCTGGCTATGCAGTCCTGAGTGTACAGGGAGTAAAGTAAGGGTTAAAGGCCTACCCTTGTGAGGCACCAGTATTGAGGATTAATATGGCAGAGGTGTGGCTGCCTGTTCTCACTGATTGTGGTCTGTTGGTCATGAAATCAAGGATCCAGTTATTGAAGGAGGTGCTGAGTCTCAGGTGTAGGTCACAGGGAGAACATGCAAACTCCACACAGCAGCAGAGATTGGGATTGAACCTGGGTCTTTGGAGCTGTGAGGCCTTGTATTGCCCTTAATACTGTTCAGCTCCAGCAAAGTGTGCCCAAAATTGTAGGTTGTGCACAATTTGTGTTCTGTTTTAAAGATAGGAATGGATTTTCTCTAATCCAGCTTCTTGGTCTGTCCTCGTGCGACTGCTTTCCTTGCCTGACCTCTAAGATGCTCATGTTCCCATTGCGCTATCGACGCAGTCAGCCAATTGTAAGGCGCTTGACTCGGGTGGTTACCAAAGCAAATTTGATATCAGGACAGGTGAACCATAGACTGGTCCAAGTGGGAGGGGATTCCTAAATTTAGAACACTGATATTTGAAGGATCGATGCCCAGTGGTAGGATGAAGATAGGTGGTACATGATGTGTTGGTATTGGGGGCGCGTGGTAGTTACAGGACCTCTGTAGGTTGTGCACACTCTGCACGTGTGAATGAGTGTTTGGGAGACCAGTGAGGAGGATTTGCTGGCTGGCTGCCGCTGGGCTACAGGCACCTTCTGGCGGGTGGGAGTGGGGATTTCCACGTGCCTTCTCCTCTTTACTGAAAAGTCCAGGATTATGGACCGTTCTCAGGAATGGAACCCTGGGGACTGCCTGTCTGGTTGCAGATTGGAGTGAAAGAGGCACGACTATGGAGGGATTTGAACCCTTAAACCAGCATATAGAACTGAAATGATCATGAAGTTGCAACGCATCAAGTAAACATGACCTTTGCTGGTCTTCAACTAAATTGCAAACATGGTCCAAATAATATAAGATGCTAATCTTGTGTAACCTTCTCTGGAGGTAGCCTAGTAATCTTTTTATGAGAGCTCTTTCTCTTGCAGTTCACAGATGCACACCACAAGAACTATTACAGGGCACACTTGGTTAATAGCTATTTCTGATGCTGCATTGTATGCATTGAGCAGTGTTGGGGGAGATGACGTGAGTGTGTGGGTGTGCGCGTGTGTCATTTGTATTTAGATGGAGTGGGTCCAACTGCAAATCAGACGCTACTTTTTAAAGAGAGGAAGCTCTGGAGTTGTGTGTGTATGAGCCTGCCTGTGAACATCTAAGTGAAGCACGGGCAGCCTGCCGTCCTACTTTGTGTTCTAACGTTGAACACATTGCCTGTGTGGATGAGCTGGTGATAAATGACCTCATGATTAAGACTCCTGAGTGATCCAGGACCTTCTGAGACCAAGCACTGGTTCGCTTTGCCAGCTGCTGGAGAGGAAGTGTGTTTTGGGGAATGATTGTGATTTATTAAAGAGAAACAGGCTGGGTTTGGTGGGGATTTTTCCGTGTATATTTACTGTTGGCCATTTCTTTGAAAAAAGCAGAGGAAACGGGTGGAGGAGGGAGGTGTGTGTGTGAGGGAGTGAGCTCAGCCTGAGCTCTGAGCCCCTCTGAGCAGCAGTCTATTACTCATCAAGAAAGATTCTGTTTTTCCTAGTCCCTCCTTGCACGGTGCATATCTTACCATGAAGGAATTTTAATTCTGTCAGTGTGGGGTAACTTCCCTGGCTGTAACCACGGAAACCATGTCTGAAACTTGTCTGTGCTAGCAAATGGTACTGTAATAGCCCTGAAGACTGAATTTGTATTAGAAATGGATTGAATGATTTTTATTCTTGCATTTCTGTGGGGCCGTTCACATTCCCCTCGAGTTGTCCCTTGACACTTCACAGCCAATGATGTCGCTTTGAGCTACAGCTGCTATGTAAGAGGTGACTGGCGTGTTAGGGTCCCGCAGACAATAGCAATAGTTAAAACCATACTAGATTGTGAAGTTGAGTGGGGGGGTCAGTCCATCAATAGTTTAAACATTCTCCACATGGGTCTCCAGCCACGTATCAAGATACGAGAGTTGGTAGCGGGGGGGAGAAGGTGTGTATGACTGTAAGACAAAGGAGCAGAAGTCGGCCATTCGGCCCATCGAGTCTGCTCTGCCATTCTATCAAGAGCTGATCCATTCTCCCATTTAGCCCCACTCCCCCACCTTCTCACTATAACCTTTGATACCCTGGATACTCAGATACCTATCAATCTATGCCTTAAATACACCCAATGATTTTTTGCCTCCACAGCCGCCCCTGGCAACAAATTCCACAGATTCACCACCCTTTAGCTAAAGAAATTTCTCCGGATCTCTGTTCTGAATGGGCGCCCTTCAATCCTGAAGCCGTGTCCTCTTGTACTAGACTCCCCCACCATGGGAAACAACTTTGCCACATCTCTCCAGGTCTTTTAACATTTTGAAGTGTTTCTATGATGTCCCCCCCTCATTCTTCTGAACTCCAAGGAGTACAGACCAAGAGCCGTCGAACATTCCTCGTATGTTAACCCTCTCATTCCTGGAATCATTCTAGTTAACTCTCTGGGGTGGCTCTGAATGTGGGGAGGATTAAATGGATTGGTGTAGCATTAGTATAAGTGGGTATATGATGGACCCAGACTTGATGGGCTGAAGGGCCTGTTCCTGTGCTGTATCTCCCCAGGACTGACTACGATTACAGAATGAGATCTTTAGGTGAAAGTCTTGGTTTTAACAGCTCATCTGTGCGATTCTAACTTTAAAAAGGGAAGTCTGAAATCCTGCAAGTCTGAGGATGAAGTGGCACTGTACTGCATCTGGTAGAGCTGCTACCTCTCAGGTTCAATCCTGACCTCCGGTGCTGTCTGTGTGGAGATTGCGCATTCTCCCTGTGGTGGGTTTCCCCAAGGTGGTCTGGTTTCCTCCCACACCCTAAGGACATGCTGATTAATTTGCTCCGGTAAGTTACCCCTAGGGTAGGTGACTGGTTGGAGTTGGTGGGCATCCAAGACAGAAATCCTTGCAGGAGAAATAAGTTGAGGAATGGGACTGATGGTGTTGCCCTGAGAGCTGGCATGGATTTGATGGGCTAAATGGCTTCTGGTGTTGCCTGAACACAGGCAGCCCACCTTCCTAATTAGTGTTCAAACATTGAATGCATTGGCTACCTGGATATGTCAGTGATGAACTACCTTGTGGTCGAGACTCTCGTGTTGCAGGGCCCCGTGACGCAGCACTGGTTGTAGTTGGGTTTGTGGACAGTGTCACACTTCCTTGGTACTCTACCCTGGTGTTGGGCTGGATTTTTGCTTCCCGAGGCAAGAATGCAACCAGCTGAACCGCCACCGATTTGGTGACCCTGAACTTTGCATCCGATATCTCCCTGCTCCTTTGGGGAAAAGAAGCTTCCTGATCAAGTGTGCACATGATGCCAGAACACATGGTTATGCTGTGTCTGCCCCCCCCCGCTCCCCCCTCTCCCCCTGAAGTGGCCTAGTGATCTACACTTGTTTGTACCAGGTGATTCTAGGAGGTGACTTGCCACCATCTTCTTGCGATGGACAATAAGTGTTGACCTTGCCATTTCTGTATCTGAATAAAACTTTTTCTCCCCCATCAATCTTTTTAGTTTTGGACACTGCCGGCCAAGAGGAATTTGGCGCGATGAGGGAACAGTATATGCGCTCGGGCGAGGGTTTCCTACTCGTCTTTGCCATCAACGATCGGGGAAGGTAAGGTGGTCTTCTGCCTCCCTTGTTCCATTAGTGACGTTGTGCAGAGAAGCCTCTCCCCTGGTTACTTGGTGGTTCTGTGCCCTGTGCTACCGAGAGCAGGAAGGTGCCCAGTCAACTCGCCCACTTGTCCAATTTTGTTGCCTTTGGCCAGGGCAGGAGGGGAGCTGTTGCTGTTGGGGGAGGGTTGATGGGCTGGCACAAGATGGAGTGAGTCACCTTCAGAGAATAGTGTCCTGCAAAGATGATGGGTGCTCTCTCCTTGCATAAAACAGGAAAGGTGGTAGTTCTGCTTCATCAGAGGAAAGCTTGCTGAATTATAGGCAAAAGCAGGAGTTGTAGAGATGGGCAAAGAGCCAGTGTGTCCACAATGGGCTGAATGGCCTCTTTCCTGTGCTGTGCCTCTCTGGATTCAACCCAAGCTTCTCATTGGAACACCTAGTTGATGACATTCCATAAGGATTCACAGGTGACCTCAGACCAATTTCTGTCCCACCCCCACTTTCTTGCCATTGCCATCCAATCCAACATATGTCCCCTTGTTTTCAAGGCAACAGAAAACAAATCTGGAACCCCATTCAGATGGCCCATTGAATCCATAAGAGGTTGGTCTCGAATTCCCAGGAATGCCAGGGGAATCTCCAATCGCCAGCCAGTCAGCTCCACCTCTGCAGACATCAGGGTTTGGGGAGGGAGAATGGGGTTGGGTTTGCCTCCCCTACCCAACTGCTAGTTTAGCCATCTGTGTGCTCCACAAGAGTCAAGTGACCAATGTGTGGGTCTCAAAATCCCATCCTGGGGTGCATTGGCACTATCAGACAAGAGGAAAAAAGGAAGCTGAGGAATGATATCTCCTGATTTCTTTCCAGTGTCTCTCCGAGGCTCCGCTCTCATCAGCACGTCCCACACAGATGCTCCCTGTACCGGGAATCCCCTATCCACATGGGCTACGGAAATCCTTGGAGAAGGCACCTTCTCTCACAAACTCTGGGCCGTAACTCCTGCCTTGGATGTGCTTGCCCCAGATAGAAACTCCCAAAATAAAACCCTTCTGTTCCCTCTGCAGTTTCGACGAGATCAGCAAGTTTCACCGGCAGATTTTGCGAGTGAAAGACAGGGACGAGTTTCCCATGATCCTCATTGGGAACAAGGCTGACCTCGAACACCAGCGACAGGTCAGTCTCGCCTGGGTGAGCGGGGGGTGGGACTGGTGGAGAGGGTGGGGACTTGTATTAAGTGAATAAGTAACCACCCATTTTGCAGGTGATGAAAGAGGAATCTGACAATCTCGCCCGGCAACTCAAAGTATCCTATCTGGAGGCTTCTGCCAAACTACGGTTGAACGTAGATAACGCGTTTCACAATCTGGTGCGAGCGATACGGTAAGCTCTATAACCACTCTGTGGTGAGTCAGTACTTTAATGGGTGCCAAGGGATGTGGGTTAGTTGTAGAGATTAAGCCAATTGGGCCTGTAGAGGGTCGTACAGGACAAATGGGCCCTTCATCTCAACTCCCCAAGATTCCAATCAAAACTAGCCCCATTTGGCCCATATCCCTCCTAAACCTTTCTTATCCATGTACCCTGTCCTGGTGCCTTTTTTAAATGTTGTTAGTGTACCTGCCCCAACCACTTCCTCTGGCAGTTCTTTCCATCTACTGACCACCACCTTCTGGGTGAAAAGGTTGCCCCTCTGGTTCTTATTAAATCTCTCCCCTCGCCTTAAGCCAATTCCCTCTAGTTCTTGATTCCCCAGCCCTGGGTAAAAACACTGTATGTTTGCCCTCAAGATCACCATTTTTCTGTGCCCAATGGTGGGGGGAGAGGAAAAAGTCCCAACCTGGTCAACCTCTCCATAACTCAGTCCCTCAAGTCCTAGCAACATCCTTGTAAATCTCTTCTGCACTCTTTCCGACTTAGTGGTATCTTTTCTAGAGCAGACTGACCAAAACTGAACCAAATGTGGCCTCACCAACGTCTTGTACGACTGCAACATGACATCCCAGCGTCTGTTCTCAGTGCCCTGACTGATGAAGGCCAGTGGCCAATAGCCACCTTCAGTACCCTGCCTACCTGCAACGCTATACTGAGTTTGGAAGAATGAGAAGTAATCTCTGCAAGAACGTACCTGCTTCTTGCAAGGGTTGAGAGGGTAGATGGGGTTGGTGGAGGGGTTGATGTTTTTCCCTTGGCTAGAATGTCCAGAACCAGGAGTCACATACTCAAAATAAGAGGTTGTCCATTCAGACTTCCTTCCATGGAGGGTGGTGAATAATGGAATTCTCTTTACAAAAGGACTGAGGTTGAGTTGCTGACTATCCAGATTTTTGGGTCTGAGGATATGGGATTGGTGCAGGGGAAGTGGACCTGAGGTGAAAGGTCAACCATGGCCTACACGATTATGTCATAGCCATGAGGGTCAGAACAGCCTCCTGCTGCTTGTGTTCCATCGGCTCTGTGGCTTCCTATCGAGCCCTTGTAAAGTATCCCAAGGTGCTTTGTGGGGGTGTTGCCAAAGAACTTTGGCACTCAACCACGAGGAGATACAAGGGAGGGAGACCAGACATTTGTCAAAAAAGCAATTTTAAGGGAGCAACAGAACTGAGGCAGAGAGGTTCTGGGAGAGGAATCCACAGAGTGGGGGTCCAGGCAACTGAAGCCATAGCTACCACAACCAATCTTGTGTAGCCCCCGAATGGATGCCCAAGACCTTGCAGTTATGCTGCAGGAATCTTGCACAGCTGTAGGGGCCAGAGGAAGTGACACAGGGTGAGGAAGGGGGGGGCAGGGGCTGGAGGAGGGAGTGGGGACCAGAAGTGTTGCATGGAGATGGGGCACACCCAGGGTGAAGAATAAAAATGTCCTCGTCAGCAGATCCATCCAACCATTGAGCACCCTGCTCCTTCCCCACCAGTCCTGCTAATTATTCTCTCTTGAGCCTGTTCAATGCCCTTCTGAGGGTGTGGATGTGTTTTTTTTGTATCACCATCTGTATGAGCAATGAATTCCAGATCCTCCCCCCATTCTAAAGGGGGGGGGAGGGGAATGGAAATAGTTTATTTTTCTTGCAACCTTTTGCCTCAAATTTTCAATGTGTACCTCTGTCCTTGATCCCTGCTAATGGGAGAGCTTTCTTCTTCGTACCAGATCTAAACCCATCATTGATTTTGTCCACTTTGATCCACCCCTCCCTTGGGGCCTTTTGCTTCAGGGAGAACTGCCCCAGTTTCTCCAGTCTAAAGCTGGAGCCGAAATCCCTCATCCATGGACACGCGCACACAACACTCCCCCTCTCCCCCCGGGACCTGTTGTTGTCCTTACCACAGTTAGATTACCAGACGTCGATGGGGGTTACTCCTGCTGCAGACTTCACGTTTCCCAAGACCGCTCTCTTGCACCGATTTATCAATGAAGAGGCACTAGTGTTGTGTGAGCAAACGGTGGGTGCATTTAACAGAAATAATAGTAAGAGAGAGAGGGAACATTTCTGAGGGAAAAGCCAGATTAGATTTCTGCTTCCTTGCTTGGGCTGTCTCATCAGTGACCTGTCGCAAATCTGTTGATATTTGAGACTGAGTTATTCTGTGTTTTTTTTTTTCTGCAGCC
>JAUZTB010000080.1:10697847-10716793 GCA_034780895.1 Rhynchobatus australiae
GAAAGGGTAAACGTTGGCAATTATTCCCTGATTGGGGAATTTTGAAATAGGAGGCACAATACAAATCCTTTTATTAAATATTTGCCATTGCTAATCTACTGACTCTAAAATTGACTTTCCCAATACAATTTAGCCAATACTCAGCAAAATAGATGGGTTACGTACTGTGTTCAAATTCAAAACTCTTGTTTTTGACTTAACTAAATTATTTTCAAATATAAAAATTCTATTATGACGACTCATCCCCAGACACACCTTTACAACAAGGTTACTAATTAACCCAGCTTTGCACAAAACTAGGTCCAAAATGCCTCTTCCTTAGTTGGTCCCTTGATATACCAGATAGAAGAAACTATGAATGCAATTAATAAACTCATCCTCTATTGGTCTGTCCAATCTACATGAACTTCTAAGTTCCCATCGACTATACTGCCCTTATTACATTATCCTTTAACTTTCAGAGTATTGCCTTCATAACACTACAATTGCACAGCTGGTGTGGGGAGGGGAGAAAAGTGAAGAAATGACACTAAACTTTTTCCAGTGTCTTAGCTCTTTATGTCTTAGTTCAAACCATCGTGATCCTACATTTTAATTATCTAAGCTAAGAAGCTTTCTACTTTATCCCACAGTTTATTTTCACTTAGTTAACGGATCTCATCATTGTGGTATTATAACTATCACATCACACCTGTGAGAAGGAAGAGAAAGAAAATTAACGTTGCCTCCTGATTGATGCCCAGCTTGCTGGAAAAATTATGTGCCTGGTTGCTGGATCAGATAGCATCAATCAGCTGTGATATCTCCTTCAGTCAAAAAATTTGACATGCTCACAGTCAAGATTCAAATTCAGAGATAGATCATTTCGGCAAAAGACCAACACTGAACTGGAACCTGTGTTCGTCTCTGGTTCTTTGCCCAGTGGGCAGAGCTGAGGAGTAAAGGAGGCAAAATCCACAGCAAAACAAAAAAAATTTGCAAGGCTTTACATAGGAAGAGATGTGCATGAGACCCTTAAAAGAAGCAAGTAATATTATGAAATATGCAGTGTGGCAAATATAGAACAGTAAAATTACTGTAAGGGCAACATTTTGAAAAGTAGCAATCAATAAACACATGATATTTTAGAAGTAACTGTAAAGTTTAAAAATACATAAAATACAAATATCAACACTGCACAGCAAAGTAAATCCACACTTAAAATGAAAGAAATCTGCACCAAATTATCAATTCAAACCACATCTCAACTAAGTCACTATTTTCTTAGGGAATTAAAAACTGAAACATTTTTTTTTGCAAAAATTGTATATGTAAGGATTGACTATCTGAAATCCTTCCTAAATATGACCTTTATTTTCTCCCCCAATGAGATGGGGTACATTTTGTGTTTTGGAAAAAAAATTGCATATTTTTCATTCCCATTTAACGCTCACCAATCTCAAGCGCGTCTCAACCGATGAGAGAACGACAAAATAAGACAAAAGATTTCTGCGACGGTTGAAAGCCAGGCAAATACTGGGACAGGAAATAAAAAAAAATAAAATAAAACACACGGACATAGACACACACAGTGGGAACTTGAAAAATGGCAACAAAATTCTGGTCTCGCTCTCTGTAGTAAAGCAGTTTTTGCTGGGTACTGAGGTCCTGATGAATGGTTGCTTGCAGGCACCGCCTCCCCAAAACGCAACGCTGCTTTGCATATGCTTAATTGCTGTCACACATATTTGGCAGTTTGCCCACCTCATAACCAAACGGATGACTGTCAACTGAAAAGGTGGGAGGAGGCAGAGAAGGAAAGAAAGCAGAAACCCATGTAGTTTTCACAACATCACACTGAAAGAATTATGCTGAGGCGATTGTAGAGAAAATGGAGGCTGGAATTTCAAGAGTATTGCAGTAGAGAAAGAACTTTATTAACCCTTGGCTGCCACATGCAGATTCATTGGTCTGAATTAAACACTTTCCAAATTATATTGCACATAAAGGACAGGCTTTCATCATATATTGTGGCATCTGAAATTAAAGATTTTTTTCTGAAAATAAAACCTCAGTCAAGAAACAGTTCTTGTGCAAACCATCCACAATTTTCCTGAGCATTAGGAGGAAATTATCAACTGATTTTTTAATCTGTGACTACTAAGGAAAGAGTATTTATAGGCATAGAGCAAGACATAAATCATGCTTAGTTCTGATGCCCTATGCCAGTGATTCTATCCTCAAATGGGTGACTAGCAGCCATCATATTGACCAAATCACAAATCAAGCTACTTGGGACTGAACAATGACCATGAATCCACATCCATAAGTCAGAGACCTCAGGAAAAAGGATAGGGAGGTTTTCCCCCCAAAAGCAGATCATCAAATCCTCCCACAGAATTCAGTAAATCAGGACAATCATTATTAGGCCAAATGGACTTCTAAATATTGTCTGACCATGACACATTCAGACATTGCTTCCTTCAGTCTTTCACAGTTCCAATTAAAAAAAACATTTGGCAATAACTTCCTCCAGCATGAACAGTTCTTTAAGTGCAAGGTAGATTGATGGTTTCTAGTTGGCTCAGTGAATGGTCTAGCATATTTATTACAACATGGATTATTAAACACTATGTTTAAATTTAATGTTTATTTTAAAATTTTCTTCCTTAATGGTGTTTGTCCTTTATAATTAATCTGTTTTCCAGTTGTCACCAACACTACCTACAATTCATTTTTTTGACTGTCGAAAGGATAACTATGAAATGATGTTACCAATGGCAGGCAATGCCCGCCTTTGCTTCCCTGTTCCATTCACATTGGCTTGAGTCAGGAGGGAGTTAAACACACCTCTGCTTTCAACTCCAAAATCCTATTTTTTTTTAAGAAAAAGAAATAGCAAAAGATGAGGTGATTTTCTTTGTTCATATTTTCTCCTTTTAGAAATACAACCCAAACAGGGTCGCATATCTTATTTTGCAAACCATTGTTCACACAAGCTTACTGAATGGGTCTCATGAGACTTTTGATGCTAGAGGTGGTTACAGCAAATTATCTTCACCAAACATTTATACACTTTTCCATCAGTAGTTCCTAGACAGCTTTCAGGACCAAGCATCCAAGGCAAGGAGTGGCCTAGAATCCATGAATTAATACTATAGGCTAAGGTCAGCTAACTCAGCTCAAAGTATTTTGAACCCAACAACTAATTAATACACTTTCTTAATATATGGCAGATGGCAACTACCCAGGAAGTCAGTATAGAAGCAATAAACTTTCTCCTTCACTACAAAGGTAAAGGAGTAGGTTTTTCATCCCTTCAGGTCTGTTCCATTGTTCAACTAAATCACATTGCTTTATCTCCATTTAATTTGCTCAAAATCACTTGATACCTGTGTTAACAAAAATCTAACCTTTATTCTTGCAAATTTCAACTACTCTTAACAACTACAGTTTTTTTTTGGTGAGTTGAATGGTAGATTTTCAATCCTTGCTTTTAATTGAGAAGGCTCCAATTTCATCTTCAAAATGGCTAAAAGTACAGATGAATACTTCCATCAATTAATGGATTTGCTAATCAGTCCAGATCATTCCTAGAGTATAGATGGACAACATTTGCAATTTCACTTCCAGGTGTACTTCACAGCTCAATGAACATAATATTAAAGGTTCCCACACTGTTGTGAAATTGTGTGAGCACCACTGTAGGTGGTTGCTTTATAATACAGTCTTAGAAAATGCACATTTTCTATTTACATGCAACGCTTACAATGATGGCTAGTTTTTAGGTGAGTATTTTAGGTAGGTATTGATGCATTTTTGAAACTGATCTTTTTTTCAGAAATTCTTTTTTTTTTAAATTGTTTCAGAAAAATAGTATCAAGACAAATCCAAATAACCTGAGTGTCTGCATCAAAATCTCTGTTTAAGCAAGCTTACAATTTCATCACATAGAAAACTTACTGCATGTGCATTCTCCTAAATATTCCTTGGGTGAAGAACTTTTGTGGTTTCATGTTCCTTAGTTGTAGTTTTGACTTAACCCAAAATGCTATGAAATTGTTTTATATACAGTATGTTTTATAAAAATATTACTACCTTAGAAACTGCTACATTTTTGTACAACTACCTCAGCACTTCCAAACATTGATTTTTGTATGAGCAATGGCAAAGACCAATGTGCCTCACTGCTACATCATTCTTGCTTCTTCACTAATTTTTTTAAAATTCTTTTCTTTGACCCTTTCCATTTGTTAACCTTCTCAGCTGTCATTTTGACAATCTTTTTGCTTTGTACTAGTCAACCAGTGTTACAAGATAGCAGTAAGAGAAATGACTAAAATAATTATAAAGTATTTCTTGGTTGCTCCACAGTTTGGATTTCATCTATACAAAGGAAATTGCTAAAGAGCTTAACCATTTTAAGTACACAAACCTCAGCGATTCTTTGAGTTATGTATATAATTCATATATTGCTCACATTTCTCCCATTTACCTAGAGTATTGCACTTACAAGCTGCTGGACGACACAAAGAAAAAGGAATGTGATCCACAATGCATTTCCTGTAGGCAAGACTACTGGTAAAAGACAAAATAACAAAGCCAATGCAATATATTTGAATTCAATAAAAACTAGTGCTTCTTTGATGAATGTTATGAGATTTTCCAATTAATACTCTCAGTTCAGTAAGTCAGCTGCAGTTCCAAGTTCAGCTCAATTGATCAAAGGGCTGCCATAGACCTCAGTACTTGCAACAATAGTCATCCATGTTTCATCAGTGACATGCCATCAAAATCAGTCACATTGAGGGCATTGAGTTGTCTCCAAACAGACTTAAAGATCAGAGTATTACCAGAATTAGAGGCTCAAGACAAATGCTCAAAAAAAAAATCACTGCTTTTCACCTTGATAATAGAAGTGCCAACAAAATCTTGATGATCTTGACCTCGTGCAGCAGAAATGAAAAACATACCATACCCCAATTTACCATGGATTAGTGCTAGACAATCTTCAGCAACAAAAAAAACACAAGGGTTAACCTGATCTAGAAACCAGCAAGCATGTTCACAAATTCTGTAGACTTTTCAAATAGCAATAAGTCATGTAACTTAGTAGAGAGAAGGCACAATAACACAATAAAAAAATCATTCTCTTAAACAGTTACACTGGAGCCTGAATAAACATCTAGTATCACAATACTGTCACTCAGTCACATCACAAACTGTTTACATCCAATGATTTCAGGCCTCGCTGGAAGTAAGGGCTGTATCTCTCCCCTGTGTACACATGCTTTTGCTCACCTGTGAACTTCTGATACAGCAACTGCTCCTCCTCAACTCATGGTCCAGTCATGGGGTTGGAGAAGGGGTTAACCCATCACAGGCACGACTGTACTTCTAATCCTGCAAATGCTTTTGTTGGGAAGGTCTGGTGCTCCAAAACCTCTCCCCCTTCCCCTCACCATCTGAATATGTCACCCTGGCAGAACCCTCACAAATCCTGTGTTAGTTAATTCCATGGTCTGAATGTGCACAACCTCTGCAATACAGACAGATCAATCCATCTCCCAGGTTGTTCTTAGTGTCTGGAAGACTATTTAATTCCTGGAGACTACAGACAATCTAGAAGAATTGGCAACCATAACAGAACAGCACCAACACAAATGAGCAGGCAATTTCAATTCAGAAAAGGAGCTGGGAAAGCAGAATCACAAAACTCACAAGAGATCACAAGTGCGCACCTCATGAAAGACCAGATACAGAGGATCTTTCACTTTGATTCTCCAGGATCACCTCCAAATTTTATCGAGATAAATTGAGCCAGATATGTGCATCTATACCAAAATCAAGATTCTCCAATATGTGCCTCTGGTAATCAGAAGAGATTATGGAAAATATAACAAACCAATGCACAACTCATAAAGATGACTGAGATGTCACAGAGATCCACTCTGCCATCCCAAGTACATTTATTTGGCTTCAATATCCAAATGTAAACTTACTGTTAAGTTGATGCTTTACAATTAGTAGACACACATAAAACAGACTGCAAACTGCTCCCAATTATCTCTAGTAGTAATAGACCAAAACCGTCAGGCTTGCACTTTAGAGCTAGTTGGGTAAGATTGATCCCTCCAGAAATTCAGGATTTAGAAGGATGAATGGAACTGCAAAACAGAGGCAAATTATTTAGCCCATTCAAGCTGATGTTTATACTACGTACCTTTATGGCCCAAAAATCATATTTACCATTCCCTTTCCTCTTCCAACATCTACCCATCCAACCCTATACCGAAAAATTGTTATTCTTTTCCTTTCCCTACTAACCTTGAGAGTGAATTCCACAGGTTCACAACTCTATTCTTTGGTGCTCTGTTCAAAATCTCACATCAAGCCAAATCCTTCTACCACCAGAAGCAATCTGCTTCCACTTATCCTACTCTATTCTATTATTGTTTAAACTCTCCCATCACCCCATAATAATGGGAAAGTGTATCTTATGGAAAAGATATTTCCCCATTTATAACCTTTAATTAGTATGGTACAATGTTTTTGCACAGATGAAGTGTCTCTTCAGGCTGCAAATTTGGACCATGAGGGGAAGAATAATAAACAAAGCATACAGTAAAACTTTCCCCAAAGTAATTCAAAGTATTTTAAAGCATAGGACCTGGCTATTTCACCAGTTCAGTGAAATATGGTCCTGTACACTGTCCTTACTCAAAAGTCAAAACATATTATTGGGAAAAAAAATCTGTATTCAAGCCTAACAAACTGGACTCCTTGTCACATAACTAAGTCAAATAAGTAAGCAGAAAGTTCATAAACTCTTTGGTTGAAAAAGTTCTTGCCACTTTGTGTACTATGCAAGCCATCTTCAATACGAATTCTGGAGCTACACTTCATGATTACCCCTTCAAGTTTTTTGTTAAAAATGCATTTTGAATAACAAAAATATGTTCAGTAGGCAAATGCAGTGGATTGAACAAACACAGAAACAAAGTTTCTCTTCCCCTTCTCCACACACACCTGTCTAAAGTTAAGTGCTTTCAGATGGGAGAATCTTGGGGTGGGGGTGGGGGTGGGTGTGAGTAGACATTACATGTCAGACAGAAACAGAGACACATATGGAGAGAAATATGGCCAGTATTTCTGCTTATAAAATGTACATTGGCTCAAGCACAGCTGTTTTTCAGCCACAATAAAAGTGGATGAGGAATGGCCAAAGGATTGATGAAATCTCCCATGATTAGTTTTGTAGCTGGCAACAAACATTGTTTAAATTCGTACATTCCATGCAGTACCTGGACAGTGCTGTGTTTTTAAGAATGTGTGTTTTGCAGTGCTGTTTCTTTCATATGAGAAAAACTAGGATCTCATCTGCCCTCTTACAAGGACATGGAAGACTGTCCTGTATGATTCAAAGAGTTCAATGGGAATTTTTCCCAGTGCATTTGCCAATATTTATCCTGCAACCACCATCATCAGCATCTGTTCATTATCATCAAAGACTATACTTCTAAAAGTACTTAATTGTCTATAAAACGGGTTGCAATGCTCTGCAGTTATGAAAGATTATTTATAAATATGAATGCTTCTCACATAGGAATGGCCACTTGGGTGGAGTATTAGAAGCATCCAGTATGTGAAGCAAGCACTCCACAAGACAACGTCTTCGCAATAAAAAGGGGCAAGAAGATTAAAAGGGAAAGGATTGAAATTTGGTAATAAACTATAACTGGAAAGGGACATCAATAACACACCAGCTGCAGAACAAAACACCACACCTCGGGGGTCAGAATAACAACTAAAGACACTGATCAAAAATTGTTTATTTCCCCCCAAAGGGAAAATCAAAAGGGAGACAAACAGACTTGAATGACATAAAAAGCAGACTCTTAGATATCATGTTCATTACCCCAACACTAACACTGGAATGTTAAGGAGAAAAAAAGTGCATTTTGCATTTGAACCTGCTTTACAGTCACAACATTAAGTAATTGAGTTAGTGCCCACACAAACTCCGAGCTGCTCTATATTTTACTGAACCACAAAAGCAAAACAATGAAGTATGCTACAAAGAATGCAACAAAATTAGAGGATTAGATTGTTATCCCCAAGAGACCCAATCTTTTATCTCAAACTCATTTATCCATCTTCAAAACATATCCTTCAATTTATTTTCATCCACAAGCCATAAATAGGATTTGAACTCTGAACTTTAAGAGACTGGAGCACAAAATCTAAGCTGGCACTCTAAACACTACTGAGAGAGCACTACACTATTCAAGATATAATCTTTCAGATTTTAAACTAAGGCCTTCTCAAGTAATGGCTAAAGATTCTATGACATTATTTTGAAGAATAGGGGATATATCCTGTTTGCTGCCAATACTTATTATTCAATTAACATTACTCCAAACATTCTGATCATACTGCTGTTTGTGGGATTTTGTGCTGCACACATTGATTGTCATATTTGCTACATGATAACATTGACATTATCTGTAATGATGACAAGGTTGTGAAGTAAGCTATGCAAGTACTAATATTTATAATTTCTTTATAAATTCATAAAGACTCTTTGCTTCAATGTTCTTCCTTACATTTCACAGTTCTTAAAACATTCAGACTTCTTTCTCCATTTAATTTGATGATTTTTAATGAACTAAGCATAAAAATATGCATTATTCCATTGTGTTGAAAATTTCAAAATAAGGATATCAACTAACCTTCCTTATTCTCAGCCTACGCCACAAGTTATACTTTATAAGAGAGAGAGGTCAAAAAGTACCTTCCATTAACACAATATATTGAAATAAAAACAGCATTTGCGGAAAGAGAAACAAATTTAGCATTTTGGATCAGAGACCTTTCATCAACACTGGTGAAGTTTTTATGAAGGAGCTTTGACCTAAAACATTAACTGTTTTCCTTTCCATAGATGCTGCCTGACCTGTTGATTGTTTCTAGCATTTTCTGTTTTTTATTTTAAATTTGTAACAGCTGGAATTCCAACATCAAAATTTTCTATGGCTCATGGATTATATCTATTTTAATTAATTAAAACCTTCAGGAAGGACATACAGATGTCACACATCTCGGCCATCATTCATACAGGAGGATAACCACCTTAAGACTGGAGGAGAAAAGCCAGCTACTTAATGATGTGTTCTTTTACCCTGGGAGCTGAATCAACAAACACTTCAGAATATACATTGTTTTCCAAATTATTTAATGCCCAGCATCAGATATATTGGCAGGACAAGATGTGAAGCAGAACTCCCAGTTCTCTTCCCTCCTTTGAAATCTGTATAAACAAATATTTGGCCATTTTATCTTGTAATTTGATGTATCTCAGCATCAAATTTTGTCTGATCGTCACCCCTGTGGAGCCCTTTAGGTCCAGCTAACCAGTTTATTTCTTTGTTGCAGGCTTAAGATATTTCATGTGAGAAGACGAAATTGCACATTTCCCCAAGAGATTTTGGGATATTATGAATTAAGAATAATCTCTGCATCAAACCAGCAACAAGTAATTAATAGAGCTGCTTCAGAGTTGTTTCAGACATAGAATATACATACCATAAATTCCTCTTAATTCTTCTGACACCATCCTGGCCTGCCTCCATAACCTTAGGGCCATCCAAATTTCCACTGCCCCTGTCCTAACTTGCACCATTCCATTCATCCATCACAGTGCTTTGCTAAACACCCTCATTAAGAATTTTCAAATTTTTATCCTTGTTTTCAGAATCCTCCACAGCTTTGCCCACCTGTGTGCTCCTCCTCAAAACTATGTCATCTCTTCCAACTTCACTATCCTCCAAGAGCTTTCCAGACTACAGGCCGCGGGGATTCCCAAACTCAATTGTTCTACCAATGGTAGCCATGACTTCAGTTGCTGGGGCCCTAAGCTCTGGAACTTCCTCCCAGCTTCCCATAGGATTGTCCTTAAAAACTACCCCAATGACCAAACAGTTGGTCATTTTAATTTGTATCCCCTCTTTGTGGCTCAGTGTCAAATTTTGTTTGATAATCGTACTGTGAAGCCACTTAAATTAATAAAGGTGGCATAAAAAGGCTACTTATTGTTCTTGTTAAAACCACCTTCCATAACCACAAACTAAAATAATATGGCCACTTGCAGGCTTCTTTCCAAGTCACACACCATCCTCATTTTGAAATATCACCATTCTTTCAACATCACTGGGCCCCAAATCCTGGAACCTCATCTAGGAAAACAGTGGGAGTACCCTCACCACATGGGCTACAGTGGTTCAAGAAGGCAGCTTACCATACCTTCACAAAGGCAAACACAGCCAGAAAAGCCATTATCTCACAAACTGAATAAACAAGGAGACTCAATACAAGTCACACATCATTTACTGCCCCACTTACTTGACACCTGGTATCTCTGTACCTCATGGTGGCTCAATATGCCCAAGACTCCTCTGAAAGCCCAAATGGCTATAAAATGTTACTCCAGCTGAAACAACTGTTGTTCTTCCCCTGGTTCACATCATCCAGGCATGATAAAATGACTGATAATATTTGTACACAGAAGTGTCAGGCAGTAGCCATCTCCAACAAGAGAGCCTCACTCCCTACCCTTGATGTTCAATAGCATTATCATTGCTGAGTTCACCATCACTGATGACCTGCAGGTCACCATTGACCAGAAACTCACTTGGATCAGCTATTTAAATACCGTGGCTACAGAGCAGGTCAGAGGCCAAGTATCCTGTGGCAAGTGACTCACCTCCAGACGCCCAAAGACTTTCCACACAAATCAATTCAATGAAATGCTTGCCCAGATGAATACTGCTCCAACAACATTCAAAGCAGCTCAACACCATCCAGAACAAAGGAATCCACCTGATTGGCACCTCATCAACCACCATAAACATTCATACCCTCCACCTCTGGCACACAGTGACTGTAGTGAACATCTACAAAATGCATTGCTGTTTCTCACCTAGGCTACTCCAACAGTGCCTCCCAAATCCATGAATTCTACCAGCAAGAACAAGGGTAGCAAGCACGCAGGGCCATCACCACCTGCTGGTTCCCCTCTATGCTGCACACTATCCTGATTTGTAAATACATTGCTAGTCCTTCATCATCACTGGGTTAAAATGACAATGTGAAGGAAACATTAATTAAAAATCCACAATGAAGTGTGAAAGACAATATTAAAACAAAATTAAACAGAATAGTCTGTCAAACATAATTTTGTCCCTTCCTTTACAAGCATGCCAACCTAAATTTGGTAAATGCCTTCAGTGGTGTGACTGAAATTCAGAACTCACTAACAAAGCTGCACATTCACTGCAAAACATGGTATGTCACAGAAATCTTATGTGCCCTTTGGGTAGAACACTAATTAAGACTGGAACTTCAACATAAACAACAGGGGATAGCTAAAATTCTGAATAAAGCACAAAATGATAAGACAACAATCAAGTCCTAGAAGTGTCAGCACAATAAATGAACATAACTTGTATCCATATACATCTCAAAACAGAAGTACACTTTAGGTTAATCTGCCATAGAATTATTTATGAGAAGCACAGTGATTTGTTTACCATGAACAAAACTTAGGTAAATGCACACCTCAGGATTCACAAGAGAACTCTGTGTTGTTGCCCAAAACCATTAAGTTTTCAAACTTTGTCCACAGTATGTGGGTTTAACTCCCACAGTGCAGAGGTCTGACAGTGGAGTGCAGCACTGAGATGAATTGTTATACAAAGATCTCTTCTGCTTTCTCCAATGGGCATTGAAGATTCCCTAGCATTATTCTGAAGTACAGTGAGTGAGACAAGCATCATTACTCAACCAACAAAATTAAAACAGACTTCCTGGTCATTTTCACACTGTTGTTTGTGGAAGTATTGCTGAACACTTAACTGGCTGCAACAAACAATCTGCTGGAGCAACTCAGTGGGTCCAGCAGCATCTAAAGGGAGAAAAGAATTGTCAACATTCCAGGCTGAAACCTTGCATCAGGATCTTAATATCAGTTAACTGGCTTTCCCACTTGCTACAGTAAAACAATGACTAGAATTTCAAAAGTATTTCATTGGCTGTAAAAACACCTTGGGGTATACCCAAAGTAGAGGAAAGCTCTATACAAATGCAAGCCTTCTCTTTTCCAGGGATTGATGTAATCCAAAATAGCAAAAGTAAGTCCATCTCAACAGCAATAATAGTTCTTCTGATCGACAAAACTGATCAAAATATACTTTAAATGCAACAGAGCTTCAAACAATGATAGCACTAACTGCAAAGGGCAGATTTTAAACACAAACACAGAGGTCATGATTGAGATTTTGAAAACAAAAGTTCTCAATGTACCAAAGCTTTTACAATGTCACAACATAATTACAGAAAAAAATCATTCACCATAGATGGAAAAGTGGGATGAGGGCCAAGGGGTTTAAAAATGACATTTAAAAGGAATCCCTTTAAGTTTTAGTTTCAGTTTCTGATACCCACAGAACTTCAGCTGTTCTGAAAAGTTACAAAGATTGCACTATTAATCAGTACATTATTAAATTACAATCATTAAAACTAGTAAGTTGGTTTATTATTGTCACATGTACCAAGATACAGTGACAAACTTGCCTTGCATACCATTCATACAGATTAATTTATTATAACAGTGCATTGAGATAGTACAAGGTATAACAATAACAGAATACAGAATAAAGTTTTACAGTTACAGGGAAAGTGCAATACAGGTAGACAAAGGAGCAAGGTCATAACAAGGTAGATTGTGAGGTCAAGAGTCCATCTCATCGTACTAGGGAACTAGTCAATAGTCATAACAGCAGAACAGAAGCTGTCCTTGAGCCTGGTAGTACATGCTTTTGTATCTACTGCCCAATGCGAGGGGGAGAAGAGAGGATGTCCGGGGTGGGTGGGATCTTTCATTATGTTGGCTGCTTTACCAAGGCAGCGAGAAGTATAGACAGACTCTATAGAGAGGATGGTTTCCATGATGTGCTAAGCTGTGTCCACAACTCTCTGCAGTTTCTTGCAATCATGGGCAGAGCAGTTGCCACACCAAGCTGTGATGCATCCAGTTAGGATGCTTTCTTGTGCATCAATAAAAATTGGTGAGGGTCAAAGGGAAAATATCAAATTTCTTTAGCCTCCTAAGGAAGTAGAGGTACTGATGAGCTTCCTTGGCTGTGGCATCCACGTGGTTGGACAAGGTCAGGCTATTGGTGATATTCACTACTAGAAACTAGAAGCTTTCAACCCTCTCAACCTCAGCACCATTGACATAAACAGGAGTATGTGCACCACCCCGCTTCCTGAAGTCAATGACCAGCTCTTGTTTTTCTGACATTGAGGGAAATGTTATCATGACACCATATCACAAAGCTCTGTCTCCTTCCTGTACTCCCAACTCACCCTCATATGAGATATGGCCCATTATGGTGGTATCATCTGCAAACTTGTAGATGGAGTTAGAGCAGAATCTAGCCACACAGTCATGAGTGTATAGGGAATAGAATAGGGGGCTAAAGAAGCAGCCTTGTGGGGCACCGGTGTTGAGAATAATGGTGGCAAAGGTTTTGCTGCCTGTCCTTACTGATTGCAGTCTGTTGGTCAGGAAGTCAAGGATCCGGTTGTAAAAGGAGGTGTTTGAGTCCGAGGTCTAAAAGTTTGGTGATGAGTTTGCTTGGAATTATAGTATTGAAGACAGAGCTGTAGTGAATAAACGATAGTCTAACATAGGTGTCTTCATTGTCCAGAGGCTCCACAGATGAGTGTAGGGCCGGGGGATGGCGTCCACTGTAGATGCATTGCAGTGAGGTGAAGTTGTCTGGGAGGCTGGAGTTAATGCATGCCATGACCACCCCCTCAAAGTACTTCATGATGGTGGATCCACTATGTTACCTTGTTTTTCTTAGATACTGGGATGATAGTGGTCTTCTTAGAGCAGATAGGAACCTCAGATTGAATTGGGGAGGGTGTAAAAATGTCTGCAAATACCCCCAGCCTGCAGATCTGCACAGGATCTAAGGACATGGCCAATGACATCATCTGGGCCAGATGCTTTTCGTAGGTTCACTCTCTCAAAGATTGATCTTACGTCCACAACAGTGACTGTGGGTTCAGGTGCATTGGAGGCTGTCGGGGTGGGTGGTGACATTCCAATCCCCTTCTGTTCAAAACGTACATAGAATGTGTTAAGCAAGAAGTGATGTGCTGCTGTCCACAATGCTGCCCAACTTAGTTTTGTAGCCCCTTATAGCAAGTAAGTCATGCCACAAATGACAGCTGGTCTGGGACTCAATTTTAGACTGGTATTGTCTCTTGATAGCTTTGCAGAGGTCATACCTCAATTTCTTGTATAGGTCAGGGTCACCTGATTTGAACTCCGCTATCCTAGACTTGATGGATTCTATTAGAACATTAACACTAGGTGAAGTTAAAACTGTCTTAACCGTTCTACATTTAGTAAACAATTTAAAGCCAGTATTCTGTGCTTACCAATCAACTTTCTGCATCAGATATTGTCCTAGAAACGCTGTATTGGAAAATTAGAGTCATGACTCAAATTGTACACCAGTGAATGCTCAGCTTGAAATTTTTCTTCTTGATCAGTTAGCAAAACATTCATCAACAATTTTTTTTATAGAAAAGGCATGGGTAGAATAATCAAAACATTGAGTTTAACAAGATGAAACATATAAAGAATGCCCTTACAAACTTAGAGAGTGCCTGCTGGGGTACTTGAAACTGCAAGTCTGGGGCAAGTGGCTATAGAACCAATTTATGGCTTCCAGCTGTGTTCCACTTTGGCCATTACTTTATTAATTTTGAGCTTTTGAATGCTTACTCAAAGCACTAAAATTTCTTTAAAACATTTTTTAAATTCACACAAAATTCAACAGAACTTCTGCAAATTTCAAAGTAGCTTGACTGCCTGGAAGTGATATACCATGTGCAAATTAACCTTCCCAAGGGTCTGTGGAAGTATTTGGATTGGCACATTTATATGCAAAAATTACACTTGCACATTCTTAAGGAATGTTGACTCAATTGTAATTTTGTTGCATTGTATTGATTCATTAATTTTGTTTAGTCTACAGGCTGACAGGTGATCCTATAGAAATGAATCAAGGTCAAAGGTATCAATATGTTAAACCCTGCACGACCTCAACAAAGCACAGCTGAACCTTAAGAGATAGCTTGTGATGTACAGAACAGATAGAAATATCCGCTGAGCAGGGTGAGCAGGTTGAAGGACTTGCCCAAAGAGGCAGAAGCTGATACATCACTGATTTTAAGAGGGAACTGGAAAAGCATATGGATACTGAACCTTGTTTTCTGCTGTTGAACTCTGGTGCCAGATAACTGCACTAGAATAGATCAGACAGTCAGGCCCATTTTTACAATTCTTTATTTCTCAGATAGAAACACTTCAGTGCATTTTAAAAGTGGAGAGACAGTTAGAAAGGGTTAGAGGAAAGAGGTCAGGAGTAGGAAGGTAATGCAAGCTGGTGAAGAGAGAAATGGAATTTGGGAAATTTCAGAGAATGTGGAAAAGGCTATCAAAGATAAGAGAAGCAATGTGCCACAGCATCTGAGGAGCATGGTATGCTTTGGAACATACAACTATAGTTGGTTAAGAGAACTTGTGTAAGGTTTTCCAGAAACAATTCAAATTGTTTTAAAGATTTATTACATTGCAGTTGAGGCAAGATTATCAGTTCAATCGACATTAAGAAAATCTTAAAATAATGCTGGTTTTCAACAACAATACAATGACTAATACTCTTACTATTGCCCCCACCACGTTAAATGGAAACTGATGACCAAAACCTGAACATGGAAATTAAACATCAATTAAGGCCAATTTGCATTTTCCTTCCACAATTTTAGAAGTTTTAGTTTTCATGTTGTATTTTTATTTTGACACACCCTATTGCTCAGTTCCTTTCACTTTCTGTTTCTATAAGTCAACAGTGATTAACTTGCAAACCAAAACCATACTCTGTATTAGCTGGACCCTTATTAGAAGTTAATTCTTTATATATTAAATTTTTCAGACTCTTCAAAAGTTGAAATTAAAAGCTTTAACTAGGGATTTTTTTCAACCCAGGCATACTTCAAGTTTTGTTTCCAATACAGATAAATGAAAAACTTAAATACAGCCCAAGACTACTTGGCAGAATTCATACAAATAAACAATGTTGGTCATTGACTCCACATTAATTCAACTAATATTTATTTGGTCAACTTTTGCATTAAGTTGTCAAAATTGCTCTGTTAAAAACTGAAATAACTAAAATAATTCAACAAGGGTTCATCATACTCAAAACAAAACTCTATAAAGTGTGGTTAATATTAATAGCAAGTTTTTGCAGAAGAGGCATATTCCCACAAATACAATTATCCAATGTAATAATAAGCAAAACCTAGACAGCTAAACTAATCCCACAAGCTAAATATACTGAAAATGAAGGACGAGTTGCTGGACTTCTGGAATGGTAACCAGTAATTAGATTTGATTTTTTTTGTTTGTATAGATGAGAGATATATAAATTGGAATTAAAGTATTTTTCAGGAAGTAAACTTTTGTAGCATAGTTTACTTTTCCCTCAAAATTAACTTGGTACCATAATGACTTTAGTACCACATAGTCCCTTCTATAACTTCCCACATCAAAGCTAGTTGCTGCAACATATACTTACACGTACCAGTACTATGAGTATTTGTAATACCAATCTAACTACCAGATTTTATAAACCTCGACCCACTGTACAGCATTAAGATACTTTATGAAGTTTATCAAGCAGAAAATCCAGCAACCAATTATACACATTAAGCTTCCACAAAGGGCACTGTGATAATGCTCAGACATCCTCCTTTAGTGGTGTTTATCCAGTAAACACAGTTCCCCAATCCAGAAACTCTAGCACATAATCCAAATTGATACTTGGATTATGTGCTGGAGTTTCTGGATTGGGGAAAGAACACTAAATTTGATTCAGAGGTAGGTTACAACCATTGATCCAAAATTGTTCTCAATACTTGAAGAAAAATGTAAATAAAAGTTAACAGAACATTTCATTGATTTATTTTTTTAATGCTCTTGTTCTAACATGCAAAACCTCTTAAGTGATCTGATGCATAATCACTACTGATTTGGTAAAGCACAATGCCATGAAGGGTTCATTCTTTAGCTTACCTTTACTCTGTCCACAGTCTTTTGTGTGTTGTATACAATGATGAAACATACAGGCGGTGATGACATTTTTCTGACTAAAAAGCTTTATTATACTCATCAGAAAGGAGTTTCTGAGTGGGCACCCTCTATTAGCATCACTTACTTCTTCTCAGATTGCTTATCAATCATTGCAATTCTCTCCCCTCCCGCAGTAATCATTTTCTTCCTTCCTCCCTCCTATTTCTATAGTTATTCTTTCTATTCCTGAATTGAATGGAACCTTCTGCAGAATCCATGCTTTCAGGAAATTTTTAATTGAAAATTATGCTCCTCAGGCAATAAATTGCACCACACCCAATAAAGTATAAAGTCATATTTATCAGCATATGCAATTGATTTTGTCTCTAACTAATGCATAAATCTTTTAGAAACAAAAACGCCAGGATGGTTCAATTCAACTTAAGCAAAAGTTCACTTTTACGTTTGGGGAAAAAAAAAACATTCGCAATAAGGATTTAATAAAATTTTCCTTGTTTAAGTCACTTTTAGCCAAAAAGGCTTTGCATCCATGGATACAAGTGGAAATATTTCTGCTTTGAATCTGTTCCAATTTCCACACTGAATACATTCCCATTTCCTCAAATCAACTTGTTTAGATAAAAGGAAGTACTTAAAGCACTGCATTTCTGAAATAAATTAGAATATACTTGCCTACAAAGCTCTATCCATATTTTGGGGTTTAAATCTCTCCAAATTAGATAAATGAAGTAAACTCAAACCTTTTAGCCTTGTTTTATTACTAGGCTATTTTAGATAAGAATCAAATATTGACTGGCCACTACAGGGTTGAATCATGGAGAACAATGTTCTCCTGGTGATTCTGGACTTGGCTCTGAATCTGCAGCAATTCTATTCCTAGCCTCGAACAGATTTGCAACCAAAAAGCTATCTTTTATTACAAATGAGACAAATGTGTACAACCAGATTTACAATAATAATACCTGGATGAGAAGCAGAAGTTAATGGCCCTAGGTTACAGAATTAATAATCCCACATCAAAGACGAGAATGCCATTATAACTCAAGAGAGGGGCAAATAGAGTTTTCTCCCCCATCCCACAACCACCAGGAAAGATGTTTAAAAGATTATTAATTATTATCCACCTTTTTATTAACAGATTATTGAACTGGTGAGATACCATTACACAAGGGGAGTGGGTGCTGGGGATTTATGGCTATTAGTAGACATATAACTGATATGGGACATAATTATCAATTAGCAGGTATAAGGTGAGCAATACAGGTGTAAGACGCTCTCGGCATCAATTGTGGTCTGGACTACTTAGAAGTGATGGGTTCAGTAACTGGGATATCCAGCAAACATAATAAAGAAGATGCCAGATACTTGGTGATGTAAAGATCACATGCATTTGGAGGAGGCACATAAATAGGGAAGAGAAAAAACAAACAGATCTAGGATAATTCATAATTAACCACAATCACTTTTCCCCTCCACTCTTTCCCTAAATCCCACTCAATCTCCTTTCTCCTGCCCCTAAAAAAATCAATGGTCCATCTTCCTCTTCCACCCACACATCCCTTCTCACTAGTCAGACTACATCCCTGCATACGCCCACCTCTGCCATCTTCATTGTCCCCCAACCAATGCTGTCCACCTTTCTTTTCCACCCCACATACACACACTCGCCAGAATGCATCCATTCCTCCCCCCACCCCACCCCACCCCACCCCCCAAGACTGCGCCCGTCCATTC